>OX439449.1:1800000-2077500 GCA_949320045.1 Scotopteryx bipunctaria
TTGTTTTGATCAGGCGGCTATTAAAAAATATACACACCTCCGACTTCAATCGCGTGGGATTGTTTTAAACTTGTCATACGAGTAGATGTAAGACTTCATTAGACATATCACGCCCGTATTTCTAATGAGGTGGGCAGGAGCACAAGTAATCATAAGAAAACTTGCAGCCACTCTTGATTCAAAAGTCCCAAAATGGATATGATGAACCAAGTTGACAGATGATCAGAACATCGCCCACATAGATGGTCCAACATGTTGGAGAAAATACTACCTATCCCTTAGTCGGCTTTTACGACATGCTCAGGGAGAGAAGCAGCTGGACGCATTCTGTTTTTTCTTTACTCCCAGTCCAGCAGAGAAGTATAAATGATGAGAAGAATAAGATTACAAATATTACTCTTGGTATAAATAAACTCTGGCAATAAAATACGTCATTATTAATTAAGTTGGTATCAGTTTCTTTACGCAACATTTATAAGTATATTTACTTGAAGGCAAACTGTTTCTACCAAATTCTAATTTCGTAAGCCTTTGACCTTATTACTGTTAGTATTAGCTTAACGGGTTCCAATCTAAGTATTACAGCAATTATAGAACCGCAAAACTTATGTGTACCTGCACCTAAAGTGGGGTAACAGTAGTTCTAGCAAAACTAAGAATCACATAGGATGGGGAATGGTCGTCGAATGGAACGATTTAAACTGCTCCTCATAGGCTTCGTGCACTTGACGTTTTTTTTGGGTTTACGACATGTCGATTTCCTCAAGATGTTTACCTTCTACGTTTGAGAGTCATTACCCCGACTGTTTTTTTTGTATTTTATGGAATTGTTATTGTATGAATTTTAAGGTTATTTGTGTTAATAAATGTTTTTTCAACCTATTGAGCTATTTATACTGAACATCAAAACAAAAATAGCAATTTTCAAAAACCAATGAAATATGGGTTACACCATTTTACCACTAGTGTTGAGAGCTTCTTTTATGCTCAGTAGCACTAACAACGGTATCAGCCACATTGCGCTGTGTAAAAGAGACGGGTATACTTAATCCTAAAGCGTGCGAGAGGGACGGAAGACTCGTTTAGGAAGTAGGTGTAGGTACTAAATGATAAAAACAACTTTTACACAAGTTGGTACTTTCACACGATGAATGAGTTGAAACTTTAAATAAATAGATAGGTACTTATGTAATTGTCTTTTTGTGTGTGATAATGCGTAAGTGAAAAGAAACTGGTTTTTATTTGAGGACCTCGGGGTGGCGTAGCGGGTCGAGTGCCAAGGAGTGCAGATCGATTCCCGTCCCGGTCTGCATGCTATGGTATCTACCATGGCACTTAGTTTCTGATAGATCTATGGATTTTATGGGGTCGTCCATTAATCACGTGATGATTTTATCAATTTTGTTACTCCCCCCCCCACTCCCCCTTGTAATATTTCCCCCCTTTCGAGCCTCACGTGATTAATGTACGATCCCTATACTGTCTAGACCAGAAGGAAACCTGCTTTTTTCGCGTCTCAGCTAGCCATTCCTTCATCACGCCACAAAAGCCGCCGAAAGATATTAGAAACACAAAAATACGTCGTCTTTACTTCGTACGATACATCGCACACATATTATCACGCCCGTATCTGTAACAGGGTAGGTAGAGCTACAAGTAGTCATATGAAAACTTGCAGCCACTCCTGATTCAAAGTCCCAAGATAGATATTATGTTGAACCATGGTGACAGGTGATCAGCCCATCGCCCATATGATGGTCCATCATGTCGGAGAGGATCGATCCTTTATTCGACTTTTTGAGACGATATGCTGAGGGAGAGAAGCAGCTGGACGCATTCTATGATTTTTCTTTACTCCCAGTCCAGCAGTAAACGATACATCTTTTAAATAAAATTCTGTTCGTGGTAACTGTTTCAAATATTCGCTGTAGTCTTATGAAATTCATCAAAAAGTGCCGACTATCAGTATAAACACTTCATAAAGAACTAATGAACATAATTGAGGTGATTTGAGCAAAAGTTGCAGGTTCACGATGTTTTGTTATGGACTTTTAAATACACGTAACATGATGACGACGTGTTATCGCCGTTTAAACTACTGGAACTTTCTTTAATAACTCGTTTTAACACCTGTTAGCTCTTTATAAGTAGAGTGAGAAATAAGTTGAGATTTGGTAGATATTCTTTTATAGCAAAACCACTCACTAAGGCGGGACTTTTCGAAATTCAACCCCTAAAGGGGTGAAAAAGGGTGAAAACGTTTGTATGGAACTTTTTAATGCTTTGTGTGATTTTAAAATTAATAAAAGGGGGCCTCATACAATAATCACTTATGTACGGAAACCTTCGTGTGCGCATTCGACTCGCACTTGACCGGTTTTTTTATTTTGGTACCACACTTCTCAAGCCGCCGACGAAGATCAAAAATACGTTTATTCGTTAAAAACTCATTGATCGTTTTGAACATCCTAAATCTACACTTATGGTACTACTGTTATAGACTACAAAGCCTTAACTAATTTAATTAATTAAAACCACAAATATGCTTTTATTCAGCAAAATACAGTAAATTATAAAACTAGCATCTTTCCCTTTTCATATCTTTTCAAAAACTTGCGACATTCTTTTGTTTTTCTGACAGTTTGAAATTGGAACAAGACCAAGAAGGCTTTAGTTAGGCATTCTACCAAAGAGGCGGCATGTATGAGAATAATGAAGTAACTATTACATAGTCCATGACAATACGTAAAGAAAGTGTTACTATGCAATATTAGTACATTTTAGCATAAAAATACGAAACAGTATCTATACTTTAGCTAACTGGAGATACAATATATGAAAAGAAACCGCCCATACTTAACCCAAAACTTAGGTACTTTTTAATTACATGTTTATGAAACTTTTAAGTAGTACTTATTTTTAAATTAAGGTGTAAAAACTCCATGTTGCGAGGTTTATTTACCTAAAACTAAAGAGATTTAATCGTAATAGCGAAAAATAATTGACGTGTTGTTTACCTATATTGTATCTCCGTTTGGCTGAAGTCAATACGTGGACAAGGCCGACTAAGCTGATAGGATGGAATAGGTGCTGGGCAAGCCTACTCCATCTTAATTCGTCCCGGGCACTACAGGGTCCCGTCTGTGAAGGTAAAAGTTGCCTCCTGACGCTGTATAAATTATCTACTATAATAAAAGGCCTTAGTTTTTGACTGAAGTATAAAAACCTGCCCACCGTATGATGACCTATGAAATAAGCCGAAGTGAAATTGAAGTGAAAATAAATCTCGAAGGCATTGTTCAACTTCAGAGCGCGTCCACCGATGACGGATCCGTTCTGTTTGCTGTTTGCAAACAAACTATCTACCTACACGTTTTAGTAAGGCCAACTGTATTTAGAAACTATATTCAGAAAATAAATAACTTATATACCACCTACTAGCTTACCCCGCGAACTTCGTACCGCTTTAGAATTAATAATGCAAAATTTCAATTCAGAAATCAGAAATCAGAGATCAGAAAATTTATTCAGAACAGAACAAACAAAAGTCAGGGTTACAAAATATAACGATGAGACTGCAAAAGTTATAAAAACTGTGTAGCAGCTTCAGTGCCCACCTCCTTAACCTTTATTTAATGTTCCTATATAAAATTTAACCTGAAGAACAAAAATAAGACTAAAACTAAACCAATTGAAAATATAACTGAGATGTGTGTGTGTGTGTGTGTGTGTGTGTGTGTTATAGAGATCACTATACCTCGGAAACATTCGAAAAAAATATTAAAAAAAACTTAAGAATTTCCTCTGAAAAAGATATCAACGCGTTATTTTTCTTTTTGCCAAAATAAATTAATAATAAATATGGCGGGTGAATACTGAAATGCCTAAACAAATACCCTGAGAAATGTTTCGCTAAGAGCACTTGTGGTTTAACGGTAGCGGCGCCGCCTTCCGATCCTAAGGTCGTGGGTTAAAATCCAATATGTTCGAAAATGTATGTGCGCTAGACTAACTCTCAAACGGTGAAGTAACCCGCATGTCTTAGAACCTAATAAGTTCGAAAGTATGTGTCAAGTGCACGAAATAAGCCTTTGAGGACCTTAAAGTCCTTTCACCACACTGGTTCGAAAGAACTAGTGACACGTTTAGTAGTAGTAGTACTTAAAAGGAGCTAATCAGAGTTATAAAGTCATTTTTGGAACTATCTGGGCCAGTACGCTGAATCCAAATACTCGTAAGTCGTAACGAATGTCCAAAAAAGGAATGTATTATGCAATCATTAAATCACCTATCAATACTTCTCAAAACGATAAAATAGCGAGAGGATTGTGTTTAGTCACGTAAGTACAGTCGGCTACGGAGTTTCATACAAAACTCATGATCAAAATACTAAATTTCTGTGGTTTTTTATTGCGGGCAGGCGGAGTGGGTGGGTGGCGCTGCATTTGTCTATATTTTGTTAAGTTTTTATAAATATTCAAGCGGATTAGTACTAAAGATTTAACACCTATTTAGTATTATCTTAAAATGGACTTCCGCAAACTCACGCCTGAATCAATTAACTATGTTTGAAGACCAGCTTCACTTGCATGGGAATAAAATATAGCACTCGGGGTAAGTGTATCAACTTTACCTCTCTAAATAATAGTGTAGATATATTCTTTATAATACAATTATAAACAATATACCAATTGCGACATAATAGGAAAGATATAAAAAATTGTTTTAGCAGACTACTTTTTATTAATTTTTGTCGCTAACTGTACCTATAGAAAAAGAGAAAACACTAATTCAAGTTGTCATAACAAAGACGTGATAGTATTTGACCTTTTGTTGTATGGGCCAAGTGAGAAGCGAACCGCCATTCCTATCATAACCATAGAATACAAAATGAACGATTGGAAAGATTGAATATTGCCAAGGAACAATAAGTCCGACTAGAATCAGAGGCAGTCACAATAGCATACTAAAAGTTATAGCTAATAAGTATGAGTGTCCCATACTTCATCACTGGGTGAAAACAATCATAGGTACCTTTTAGTTCCATAAGTAATGCTGTTTCTTAATTTTCTTTTTCTTTTTTAGTACTTTTTATATTTTTATTTTGTATGTGTTATTAGTTATTGAATGTGTTTGTTTTTTTATTGTGCTATGGACTAAGTTGTTTGATAATAAAGATTTATTATTACTATTATTATTAAATTTGTTAAATAAAACAAGTCTTCTAAATACAATAAAGTAATCTTACAGGTGACAAACTCATGTTTGTATCGATAGGGAATATCAATTAACAATCAAAAATGTTGGCTACTAAAAAACATTTACTGTCAATTTTAATAAGAAACCAAACGAGCAATAATTTTTAACTTATCGCAACTGAAGATGAACTAAATATAGAAAGATACACATCGTCCATACAAAGCAAAGTGAATATTTTGAAGATATCAAGTTTGCTTTGTACGATGGACTATATGACGAATTAATCGGAATAGAATTAAAATATTTATATCTTACAGATTTAACATACAGCCAATAACGGACTTACATTTAATGGAGTCTAACCCCCGAATATTCAAACGCGACTCAGAGTTGAGCACGTCTCAAGTCACGGTTTTTTTACAGTTTCTAATGAAAGTCTGTCAAAAACTCGTCAATTGAGACGTGCTCAACTTGAGATGCGTTTGAGTATTCGGGGGTAAGTATTCAAGTCTATCCCATGACTTGCGCCGACAATTACGTAAACAACATAACCATCTCTCTCACAACCTCTCAACCAGAGAAGACGTGATGTTTACCTGTTTCAAATATTCGCCAAAAACAATCTTCGCCTTTATTCCTAGGTAGTAGCGGTCATTTTTCTTTCTTTATTTTAGTACATTCAATCTACACTTATAATATTATAAAGAGGAAAACTTTGTTTGTATGTTTGTTTGTTTGTACTGAATAGGCTCAAAAACTACTGGACCGATTTTAAAAATTCTTTCACCATTCGAAAGCTACATTATCCACGAGTAACATAGGCTATATTTTATTTTGGAAAAAAATAGGGTTCCGTAAGATATTTGGGTTTTTCGGACACAAGGTGTAAAAAATCAACCAGAAAAGTTACTTATTTTGCGTACGCTGCCTAAACTATAAAAGATAGAACCATAAAATGTTCTAATTAATTGTAGATCTTATAAATATCTACAAAAAAGTCCGCGACACACTATACCCATCTATGTCGAGTGAGGCACAGCAACCATTTTTTTATTTAAAAATCTTGAATTTTTTTGGACTACATTTAAACGCGTTTATTTTACTCATGCTATTAATCCTTATCAAAATAAATGATTTCATCACTAAGAACAGTTTATGGAGATAATATTTGGTCTTTGAATGATTAAAATTGGACGTTTGGTTTTGAAGTTATGGCGAAATTAAAATATTACGATTTCTGCTGCACGGCCCGTTGCGAAGTGGGCGTCACCAAGGCGGGGGTGCGCGTGCGGGAGGGGAGTTTAGATCTATGAGTAAGGTACCCGCGCGGCTCAGTCGCGAGGTCGGCTCCCTACGCAGCGGTCGTGCGCGAAGTCTATATAGTATAAAAATATATAGTATAAAAATGAATCGCAAAATGTGTTGGTAAGCGCATAACTCAACAACGCCTGGACCAATTTGGCCAAATCTTTTTTTAAAATGTTCGTTGAAGTTCAAGGATGGTTTTTACGGCGAGAAAAATTAGAATTATTGCTGGAAAAACCCTAAAAATAGCCCTTTTCTTTTTCCCATACAAATGATTTGTAACTAAAACGTAGTCAATTTGAGCTTTATTGCTATGGTATAAAGTTCATATTAAATTACAAGCACTTGAATTATTAATTTTAAGGCGATACGAAGTTCGCGGGGTCAGCTAGTGTAAAATAAATGGACAGTTGACAAATTGTCAAGATGAAACTTTATCATGATGAGTTGATAGAAAGAAGGTGCCTATCGACCATAATGGTCTTTCATAAATTACAAAAGGCTCGAAAGGGGGGGAGGGCGTTTAGAAAATATCACATGGGAGGAGGGGGGTTGAAGTAAGACATCACGTGTTTAATATTCAGATAACTTTGAATTTTAAATAACTTTGTATAAAATACACGTATATGGATATAGAGGGGGGGGGGGGGGGGTGTTGTTAGTCCATTAATGGACGACCTGACCCCTTAGCTGGAGGTACCTACCCAGTATAAACAAGAAGTTAATTTCATTTGAATCATTGAAACGAGTAAAATGAGGAATGGCTGAATGATTTCAAAACGTCTCTTCGTGATGAACAATAAATTCAACGATCACAAAGTGTCGTACCAACCAGCGCCATCTGTCGGTGACTGACGTCATCCGCATAACCTTTCTGCTATTACCACAATGGAATTTACAACTTATTCCACGGTTATAAAGCTTATTTTTGGATGCAGTATCAAAACGTGGGTATTAAGTTCTCAGAACATAAATCATGTTTTCTTTTATTGCACGTCCTTAGCCCACCACAGAGCTAAAATAGGATGATCCTTTGTGCCAATACTAGTTTATTTTTTGTACTAAGTTAGTTTCGCTAGTTAGATTCTAATAAGGCGTGGAAAATGCTGGCAAGCTCAGACTTTTACATCCACCTCTTAATTACTTAGGTACTTATATTCTTGGCTCTTTATTGGGTACTAGCTGTTGCCCGCGACTTATTTATTATAATAATGGCAGGTATAACTTAAGATCAGTAGGTGGAAAATGTGATGGAAGATGCGGTAGTTTCATTTGAGGACCTCTCTGAGGAACTACTCACATAATTAGAGTAGATATCCATACCGAGTTTCAAGCCAATAGCACCGCCCGCCCGTCAAAAGTTTAAATACAAACTTTAACACCCCATTTCACCCCTTTTTAAGGGTTATTTTGAAAAATTATATACCTAGGTATTAATTATACTACCTATCAATTATGAGAGCACTGGTGGTCTAGTTGGTAGTGACCCCGCCTTCCGATCCTAAGGACGTGGGTTAAAATCCGGTCGTGTACCAATGGATTTTTCTGTGCGAAAAATTTATGTGCGCTATACCAGTCCTCTCAAACGGTGAAGGAAAACATCGTGAGGAAACCCGCGGCTTAGTCAGCTCCGTACGTATTGACCATGTCTTTCCTATGGACTAGGCCGACTAAGCTGAGAGGATGGAATAGGTGCTGGGCAAGCCTACTCCATCTTAATTCGTCCCGGGCACTACAGCGTCCCGTTTGTGAAGGTGAAAGTTGCTTCCTGACGCTGTATAAAACATTTACTTATAGAAGTTATAGATGGTAAAAGGATGGTTCATCAATTATACTGGTAGGTAAGTTTCCATACACAATTGATACAAGCAACGTAGACACAATGTTACGCAACGGGGGCACCGCGGTCTGATTGCCTTGCTAATGATACGTGACCATATCCATCGTTACCCGGCTAATAAGGAATGACATGATAATCTACCTACCCACCAACCTTCAACTAACGAGTACACGAGCACGCAATAAGGTGCTTAAGGTCGTCGAGGTTAAATTAGAAGAAACAAGAATTAATAATAAACAGACAAGACAAGTGTACTTAGTCATTGAGACGCAAATGACCTGTGAGGATCTTGATAATGTAGCCGCTGGACTTGGACTGAATGAGATTGAGACAGCATCACTACAATCTTAGAGGCTTGGTCAAATCTCTTCAGTTCTAACGCAGTCGCTAAACGCTACTACAAAAATGTATAGTTGTCTTAAATTTTTAGTTGATACAAATTCATCTTTCCGCTGCTTTCTTCAGGAGGCCAATTTATCAGGATTGGCAGAATTTAATTTAATTTCGTTCGATTAACTAAAATTTCGACAAATTTACGGCCAAATATGAATCTGCTGTTGGATCGAATTGAGTACAATTCACCTACAATTCGGAACACTTTACGAAAATTACAGAAATCGCTTAGGATTTACAATAAAATCGAAAAATGGATTGCTAAACTGGCCCTTAGCCCCACTGGTTGGCCATCTTCATTGCTATCTACCGCCAATATACGTTCAACAAATTCTGATATCTAAACCACCCCGTCGTTTCAAAGTCATAAGATAAATTAGTATGCAGAAATAGACAGGTGTCCTAAAAGATAATTGGTATAATAACACCACAGCCAGCATCACGAGGCCGAATTGTTGCAAGCCACAACAATGAAATACAGGTTGTAAAAGTAACAGACGCAGAAAATTAAACGCAAGGTCCTATACGACGACCTCTGTGGCGAGGCGGGCGAGTGCTCGCCTGAGACGCAAGAGGTGCGGGTTCGATTCCCGCTGCGGGAAAAATGTTTGCATGCTCTGCAAATATTTCTTCCGGGTCTGGCTGTTGTAATAAGTATGTATTTAGAAAAAAAGCAAGTATTATATATGCCATCTGGTTCCCATAGTACAAGCTTTGCTTAGTTTGGGGCTAGATGGTGCTGTGTGAAATATTCACAAAAAAAGGAAAGTGTAAACGGTACAGCGCAAGATGTGTAGGACATTAAATGATTTGTGAAAACTGAAAAAAAACTGTCCTTTTATTTTTCCTTCAAAACCAAAGAGAATAAACAACACTACTTATTTTTCTAAAGCTCATACAAAAAACAAAGAGTACTACTACACACACTCTACTCATCACTCATTGACAATGTCAACGTCAAATTAAAATTAAAACCAAATGGTTTCTAATAAGTTAGCTCGCGTCGCTAACAGAGGATCTGAGGAAAAGTTAAATAGGTTACGATTTATCTTCGATTTACCTATATTAATGATCTCCTTGTGGCTTTGTGTAGAGTGGATAATTTACTTTATGCAAGAAATATCTAATATAATGTGGTATGTTATATTTTCCCGTATACTTTAGTACTATTTTTGCACCCTGACCGGTTATACCTACCACAACTTTACTTATATCTCAAACTAATTTAGTTTCTGATTGGGAAATAAATGGTAGGCACGTCAGTTTATATGGACTTTAAAATCCATTGCATTTTAATTTCTCAATTAATTTAACGAATGGCTAAAACAAATTGTAGGACTGAATTGAGAGGCTGGCCTGGCCCACATACCTACAATATTATGTACCTACTAGCTTTCGCCCGCGGCTTGGCTCACGTGATATCTGGACAAAAAGTAGCCTATATGTTATTCCAGCACACACAAGTACTATATAAATTCCAAGTTTCATTCAAATCTGTTCAGCCGTTACGGCGTGATTGAGGCACAAACATATAATCCTCACATCCACACATTTTCACATCCTCACAAACTTTCGCATTTATAATATTATAGTAGGATTATGTACCACGTGAGATTCACCCTCGGGAAACAGTAGGTATTTTACTCGTAGGTATATTATATTGTTTTAGGTATTTTATTTATTTATAAAGAGAGCACTGGGTGGTCTACTGGCGGGCGATTGCTCGGCTGAGACGCAAGAGGCGCGGGTTTGATTCCCGCTGCGGAAGAAATGATGTTTGCATGTTCTGTAAATATTTCTTCCGGGCCTGGGTGTTTTGGTACCATAGTAAGTACTCGTAGTATTTGATACCCACGACACAGGGAATCCTAGTGTGGGGTCAGGACTATGTATGTGACTGTTGGGTGTAATTTATTATTATTTATTTATACGTTATGCAATTGGCATTCCTGTAAATCCGCGGAGTTCTCGTCACCCACTAGGCGCCTGCGCCAAAGCAAATTAGTATGTGGGTAGGTTTATTGTAGGCAGTTGTATTGTAAGCGCAATTTAAATAAGAAAATCCTCATTGACAGGATGGCATCATGTGGGTGAACATTGTCAATATTCACGTCAGCAGTGAATGTGGGTATCATCATTGTTTATTGAACGGTGATTCACCGATGACCCGGTGGATTTATAAGTCAAAGTGACCCTTATTTAAAATATATTGACTACCAGAGGTTCAGTAGTAAAATATAAGATTAAAAGCAATTCAATTAGGTACCTAGTTTATTGTAGGTATCTATAGAAAATACCCGGAAACCATTAAATAAAAAATATTAAATTAAGTTTCTACTCAGTTAAAAAAGGCTGTAAAAGTGGTTTTTTATTGGCCTTAGGTATACCGTGACTACCGTGAGTGACATCACTTCTAATTTCTGATTACTATAGAAAAATATTATTTTACTCTCTTCTTACTAGGTTTAAAGACTATGTACCTACCTCTGAGTATAAAATAAAATATTGCGATTGAGAAGGAACCGGTCCTTGGCAAAGGAAGTAAAAATAAAACAAGCTAGGATTTGCCGCCATCGCCATGGGCGCTCGCCGGAAAGTGAAAGTGGCTTACCTCGAAGGCGCCTGGTTCCCTCAACACCATCACTTTTTTAAAGAAAATCTGGGGCATAGTCACCTCTGACCTCACTCTTGTCAGTGACACTTGTCAAATCAATTTGTCGCGCTCAGTTCGTAATAAAATTCACTTCAGTTTTTTTCAAACAAATATTTTTTGTAAGAATTCAAACCCAGTGTCATAAATTGACCACATTTTTTGCACTTGTCGCTATTTTTACAGTTGACGTAGTTTAAAGCAATAAATGTTATTTCATGCGCTTTGCCGGAATAAAACACGAACCTTTCCCTTCTAACGCCGTGTTCAACTAACCACGCAACAAGTATAATGTATAAAAGTATGAAACTATGAGTTGACTAGAACCCACTGTCGCAACTGAATCGCAACTTTGCAATAATCATCTCAATACTTGTAGCGATAAAGTTTATTTTAGTATAGCAGCTAAACCGCAAGTATCAAGTTGGTTTTAGATGCAATGTACTAAGATTGCATTTTAAGATGTAGCGAATGTATAAATTAAAATCGACCTCAAAAATATAATGAAAGTAAGTTCAGAAAAGCGTGAAGAAAAGTTTTAAGTGGCTTATCGTTATTAATGAGTCAAACGTTTACTCGCTTAAATATTATTAGCTTAACTGGTGAAATATTCTAACTACAGTTAAAACTGGCTGTGTGAACCCAGCCATGTAAATTATTTCCTACTGGCTATCTGTGGTTTCGTTCGCGAAAATGGCCTATCTACACTATGCTCTTCCAGGTTTGCTAGAATTTATATTCCAAGTCATCCCTGCATCAATAGCAACGCCGGCCGTCACAATCGTCAAAAAAAAACAGGAACATAGGTACTCATAACTCACAAACTTTCGAATTAATAATATTTGTAGGATTACCTACATAGGCACATACAATACTTATGTTTATTCAACAGATAACATGTTGAGGTAATTATTATTTGGTGATATGATAACGCAATCTGTAAATATTTTGGTCACGTGTGTGGGCCGAAATACATGCTTAGCTGCTGTATCTAGACTCAAGTAGGTCCCTCCCTTCCCTAACCAATACAAAAACAGAATCAAGAAAATTATGATACGTGGGAAAATAATGTGGTTAGCTGTATGGTAATGCAGTAATGTCATAATGTAAACACAAGTCATTACGCACTTAGCTTAGTATGTAGCCATAGTCGTTGTTGATATGATAATTCATAGCTTTATACAGATTGAGTCTTCTCAAAGAACTCGTCTAAAGGAATTATGACGTATAATTTGTTACTATTATCAATTCAGTTTATAATATCTTGAGAATTCAAGTCGAAGACCTGTTTATGTACCTACCTCTCACTTTTTTTATATTTTTTTACTGACTGCGAAGAAAGAAGGTTATTTTATGGTATGGTACCTAAGTAAAGTTTTTTTTTAAATAATATAAGCAGAGTAGTAATTTAAAAAATCCATACATAATCGGTCATTTTACTGTGAACGTGAGTGATTACTATACAACACAAAAGCACAATAAACATCTGAATTCGGAGCTTACATGGAATTGTTAGTAATTTACATAGAATCAAAATACATTCACATCGAATATGGTGTCAGTAGTTCGTATTAGCATCCGTGCGATGACTGCATACGAGTGACGCTACGTGCAACCACTGTCATTAATACCTGAACATAGCAAATGTCAACATAACTGTTCAAATCATCAAATCCATAATTTGTGATACCTCCAAAAAAGAAATACCCATCAAATCACTAAACACTTACGTTAGGGAGGAAATACGATCTTTTATATTTGTAGCAATTTAGGAAAACAGGGGTCCGCGTATTATTTTATTTATTTGGCAATTAGTTCTTATGCCTGTCTTCATTATTAGTTTGCAGGTACTTTTAACATGCGATAAAATACACGCTAGTTGTGTAGGATTTAAAAGATTTAAACAACTTAGGTAGGTAACTAGTTCCTATGTCCTAACTCCTAACATTATTATGGAATGGTGTGAAGGTACCTTTGACACGCGATTGAATAAATGCTTCTTGTGTAGGTTTTTATGACTATATGGGTGGTTTTGAATACGAGTTGCTCAACTATTTCTAATAATAAATTGGTCGTACGCGAACTTACGTTCAATGGAGACTTTGTTTGTCTGTTAGTACTTAGTAGGTAGTTTACGTTCAACGAATGGTAAGTAGGCATACGTACCTTACCTACGTCTCGTCACGCTTCTTGTGAACAGGTAGGTTAAGAAGGTACTTATGTGTGTAAAATAAGACAGTGAATCAGAAGGAGAAAGTGAACTACCTGCTTTGTGTATGTAAAATATACATACCAAACTAAAAATAGGTCAGCTTGACGAGCTCGAGTACGAATTTCTTACAGTTCCGTTATAGAGAAAGGTAGTCACTAAGGCCTTTTACCATCTATAGTAGGTAGATGATATATACAGCGCATCGATACAGCGTCAGGAGGCAACTTTTACATTCACAAACGGGACGCTGTAGTGCCCGGGACGAATTACGATGTAGTAGCCTTGCCCAGCACCTATTCCATCCTCTCAGCTTAGTCGGCCGTGCCAGGAAAGACATGGTCAATACGCAGAGCTGACTTAACTAACTTAAGCCGCGGGTTTCCTTACGATGTTTTCCTTCACCGTTTGAGGGCACTGGTATTAGCGCACATAATTTTTTCGCACAGAAAAATCCATTAGTACCTACACGACCGGATTTGAACCCACGACCTCAGGATCGGAAGGCGGGGTCACTACTACTAGGTAGTCAAAATCCTAGATAAAAACTAGTTAGATATTTTTACGCTAAGCTTATGCAATCTTCTGTGTGTCTTTAAGTGACTGAGTGCTTTTCCGTTCACAGGAGGGCCGATGCATGCTTTAGTATTTCCTGTCAGACCACCTGCTAGTCGGGTCGATGACACCAAGATAGTCAATGGTCACCTCATCATCTCAAGATATCTCGAACAAATAGGTGGACCTGCCTAAGAAAGATAGGTTCATCATCATCACCCACATCCTGGCTTTGTCCACTGCTAGCATCGAGCATTTAACTGATGCTCGATGACTGCTAGGCATACTTACTTATGGGAGTCGAAGCAAAAATGTTTTTAATTTGTACCCGTAATCCGCATGACTGAAAGCTATTTATAAACTAACTCTACCGTCACGATTTCACGACTAAATTACCATAATTTCACGCTAATTCATAGTGTAGGTCGTGAATATGTAAATAGGTAAATCTAGTAAAGAATACTTACATTCAAATCGTATCCGCTGGTTATCCAAGACCGCTTGTTCAGGATTCCATAAACGTATTTTTTTCTCCATTTTGAAAACAGTCCTGCCGAACTACTCCTTTTAGAGCGACGGCTCACTGTATACCGTTCCATTTCACTTCACACAAAACCTTCAATAGTCACAGCTAACCATACGAACACGATAGGCTCACTTGAAAGACGTGCCTAAACTAAAATTAAAAAAATAACAAAATCTCAACTACAAATCTCTAACTTACCTGCCTACTTACTACAAATTAAAATATTATCTACTTAACAACGTTACGAACCGAGACCGAAACTAATTAATTACGTTTTGCGTACAAGAGTTACCTACACAGGCAAGTTCTGCAGTTCTGCCTTTAACTAAAAGAAACCTATATTAGAGTCGCAACTTACGCGCGGGTAGTTTTGTTTTTACGCACCAACGCGCGCTTGTTTTTTTTTAGGAGCGACGTCCTTTGGCAAAGCTTGGACGACTAATAAATAATACAACTGGGTGGGTATTTGTCGCCACAGAATAAATAATTGTAAATTTCTTGTTACGGTATGTTGAAACGAATACTAGCGCGTGATCAGAATAGCGTAGATTTGATTGTCCCATACAAACGGTGGACAATGGTCACTCGATATGCAGAGGCGCGGACCCTATGTTTGTCAGTAAGTCAATTTCTGTAACCTAAATAGTGAAGGACGCCTGTGGGAATGAGGATAGAGTCCAAATGAGATTAAATCTAGGCCGCAAAATAACTCTTTCTTTTCATTTATGTAGGTGAGACCTTTCAGTAGGCACCTATGTCAAAAGCTACTCTGGTGAGACCTAACGTAACCTAACCTTCCTAACGATTATAAATATTCTCATCAAATCCCTTTGTGTTTAACGCAAAGCTACTTGGCTACATGTTCAGGTTTCTGTATAAGAAAAAACTTAATGAAAATTAACATACATCGGAACGATCTCTGAAATTTTCCGCGAATGATAGCGTGCCGTTCTACGCATTATTTATTTAAAATCTACAAAGCGATTTCGATTACGTTCCGTTTAACGCAAAATACTTTTCTCATCTGTCAATGCCTTGAATTAAATCAATCAATGTCAAAAATGTCAAAATCAGGAACAGACCGAGATGGTTTTCAGCTTGTGAAAACAAAACGAAATTCTAAAAACAAACAAACAAGAATACCAGCGAAAGTATTAGATTTTCACCAAGAAGAATCATATATAGACGTTGATAAAGTTATTCGGTAATTATCACTTCTTTTTTCATTGAAAATACCTATTCGATTTTGAGGTTATCTGTCTATTTTTCTTATAGGCAAATCGAAACTGCAGGTGAAGATTTGAGGATATCTGACTATTTGAAAGAGTTTTCTGAAGCTGTGAGTACCGTTTTACAAGGTAGAAATGTGGTAGAAATCATTTGTTTTGGTTTAGGGCACATTTCTGAGTGTAACATATCTAGATACCAACTCGCATTTTTGTTGTGCATTAAAGATTTATGTAGTGTGAGCAAAGTATTTGTTCACGACCCCATATTCTTTAAAAGTGAATGTAAAGTCCTCAGAGAACTAGGACTTGAAATTATACTAGAAAATAATGAAGGCGGTTATGTAACATCGGATAGTGGTATCACCCTCGCATACTTTCCTCATTGTCCTAAACAATTAACCAACAATTTTCTTTGGAGCAACTGGGGCATCAAGTTACATAATTGCCTGCTTGTCTGTAATAGTTTCACTGCTCTGATTGATAATCAACCTAGCAGAATTGTGTCAGAGTCAGTTCCTTATATTTACAAATTATATCCTTACGCTGATGAGAAAGTACTAGAAAACAATTTCAAGTTCACTGACATCTTCAACGACACATCACTCCATCATTTCCCGAAAGACAAACTAACAACGCTCGATCCGGATTTTTGGAAAGACAGTGGTAAACCAACATATGAAAACTCCGAAGAATTCATTACGTCTCTTATGATCAAAAATCTGAATATTTAATTTCTTTGAAGGTGAACAATGACTTCCATTACGTCAAAACCAGCCCTTGTGACCCTGAGGCATTTATTATCAGAATTACGTAAACAAACAAAAACGAAAAAACTGTCTGAAAACCAGATGGTTCAGTATATATTTGCTCAGTACCGGAAACATCAGATCACTGACCAGCAGCTCTGCAAAGCTATTGATGAAATGCACTTCAAAGCTCGAACATACTGCAGTTATCTTGAAAACTCGAGGAAGTACAAGGAAATCAACTTAGAGTTCAAGGGAAAGGGTGAAAGATCTGTCGAGGAAACTGCCAATATGGTAGGCTTCAAATTACCTCATGATCCTAAGTAATAGGAACATCTTACTTAGTCAATATAACCTGTGGAGAACTTTGGTACCTACTTATTTACCAATGATGTGATCAAAATAGTAGTAAATTAATATTTTTAGCCAGATTCATGAAATCATGCGACTGTTCAATAAGTTTATAATTAAATGTTAATAATAAATACCAAAAACTGTTTTTGTGTTTGAATTAATATTCCCTAGAATTCCTTTAATTGAAGATTGTGTCTGAAACTTTTATTTAGTACTTAATACAATTTAGTTTGATTTCTTATTTTTTATTGACTTAGATTATAAAATTATAAATGTATAGTACCAAAATTAGGTAAAAGTGGGAATGGATAACATTTGAGGTACATACAATAGGTAAGTAAAATACCCTGCTTAAATAAATTCACTTAGGTAAATATGTATTTTCTTGGCAAACATAGGCTTTACTACTTAGGTAGATACCTACCTAAAGAATTTAGTACCTATGTGCCTACCTGCTACATTTGATTTCATAGTGATTTCATAATTTTCTTTTAAGTTTATAAATTGTTACTGCGTGTATTCCTTCTCGATCAGTTTAGCAATAGTCTGCAGCTGCATGTTGCTGGTTCCTTCGTAGATGGTTCCGATCTTGGCGTCTCTGAAAAACTTCTCTTGAGGGAAGTCGCGCGTGAAACCCACCCCACCCATGAAGTCTATGCACTTTGATGTTAGCGTCTGGGCAATTTCTGAAACAAATAAACATGTTACTAAAGGTAAGTAAGTTTATTGAGGCACTTATTATAATAATACCTGCCTAATAATCTTCATTACACGCCTTAAGTAAAAAATCCAATCAAAATAAAAATACATAATGTTAGATGTTTTTAACCCTTCTACATAAAATAGACTTGTTGGAGGACAAATGAGAAAATATTCGATCACCGAACATCCGATCCCAATTCTCAATTACGTTGAATTGGGTCGAATAGGAAAAAATCAACAAAATCTTCACTTCCATTAAATAATTTGTTAAAAATTGTTAACACTATTTGTGGAAAATAAATTTGATTATTACCTACTTACCCGTATTATATTTCAAGTGAACTACAAGGTATTTAGTCTTTGATTTGCAGCGACACTTATGATTTGTAAAGAACATTCTCGAGACAATTTGCTGTTTGAATTTTGCAAGGCTCTTGCTCTATTATCCTATTACCTATTAGGTAAGTGGGAAATGGTCGATCAAAATGGGTAAGAAGGTATTATGGTTCAGTAGGTATGTACAAATAAATTATCTAAACATACCTGAAGCATAATATTTAGCCATAGCTGCCTCCTTTACGAATTCCAGGCCGTTCTCCTTGAGCCTGGCTGCGTTGTATGTCAGCAGTCTCGCGGCTTCAAGTTGGGTCGACAGATGCGCGATTTGGTAGCTGATGCCCTGGTTTAAGGAAAAATACTCTACTAGAAAAATACATGAACTATATTCAATAGTGATTGTAAAAACTTTTAGTCTACCTACGAGTATAACAAATTAAATAATACTTAGGTAACTAAGATTTCATTGACATCTCGTCCAGTTCAGTACATAATGGTACGATCTTACCTGGAAGTCGTAGATTTTCTTGCCGAACTGTTTTCTTTCAAGCGTATAGGGGATGGTGGCGTCCATACAGCCCTGACAAAGCCCGATCATCTGCGATGCTATACCGATACGACCTTCGTTCAGGAATCCAGCTGCATATTTGTAGCTGAAAATGTAGAACAAAACTGTGATTGAGCATTTCAAAATCTTATACCTAGAGCCTTTTTTACTTACCCCTTTCCATACTCTCCAAGGATGTTTTCTTCTGGCACCTTTACGTTGTCAAAGTGTACCATGCAGGTGCCTGAAGCGCGGATACCGAGCTTGTTTTCAGGTTTAGCGACGGTTAATCCGGGTGTATCTCGCTCCACGATGAAGCATGTAATGCCTTTGTATCCCTATAAAAGAACACAAATGATTTGTTATTTTTTAGCCTTAATAATCTTCGTCTCTACTTGTCATTCTATTTAGTCGATCGCCTTATCAAATGTCAAAATTTCAAATTTATATCTATCAAAGGGATTATGCTATCATTTTTTTGCGACAACGCTATTCTTTATAGATACGATTGTATTGTATTATTTTATTAAGCATGTTTTTTGTTTGTAATTTATCTTACCTTAGAAACATCAGCGTTCGCCATCACAAGGAACACTCCAGCAACATCAGAATTCGAAATCCACATCTTGGAGCCGTTGATGATAAAGTGGTTTCCTTCCTTCTTAGCAACTGTCTTCAAAGCGAAGGCATCAGATCCTGATGTTGGTTCCGTTAGACAGAAACTGCCAGCCTGAAACATTATTCGATTTTGAGTCCCTAATTTCTTTAGCTCTTGTTTTTTTCTCTCTCTAGTTGAATGATCTTATTGAAAACAAAATCGCGTATGGTGTTAACTTACATATTCAGTGCAAAGTTTGGTCAAGTACTTCTGCTTCTGCTCCTGTGTCCCCAGTTTCATAAACAGCGAGTTGACGAGGGTGTTGTGAATGTCTACATACGCAGCTACGGCAGGGTCCACTCGAGAAAGTTCTTCTACCACTAGCATCATTGTGAGGAAGCCGCAGCCGGAGCCGCTGAACTCTTCAGGGGTTTCGATGCCCATCAGCTAAAAATCAAATACTTAAAGTAAGTTTGATTATGATTATTTATGATTAAGTGTAAGTACCCTGTTTTAGCTAAAGTTTTTGGCATGTCCATTTGATTTGTAGAAGGTAACCTCGGTAATTACTGAACCTATTTTGTAAATTCGTTCACTGTCCCTGAATTCTAATAAGCTACTCGTCAATTCTAATACTTACACGTTTAAACCCCTATGTAAATGCTAACGATTGAAGCCCTTAGATCCCTGGCAAGCTCTTATCACTTCCTGGATCGTACCCAGTAAAACTTGGAATGCACTTACTCCATTGTCAAAGAGCAACTGTCTGACGCTATCGTCGATTTTGTGCTCATCTTCCATTTTCTTGACCAGTGGGGCGATCTGTTCCGTTGCCAATTTTCTAACTGAAATTTAAAAGAAAAGTTTATTAATGGCTAGTTGATATAAGTTATGAAATGCCAACAACGCTCGGGGCGTTTTGGTTGCGTGCTTGTAATGATGCACTAATTTAATTACGTCGTACATAACAAAGTACCTACCTCTTTACTTGTTATTTCGTTTTGTTTCTTTCTTGATTCGTTGTTTAGATCGCTTCATCGGTGGAATGTATTTGTATCTTTTGCTCTACAACTATGTATAACTATAATTATGTATACTTAGTTACATTGCTTTTCTTATCAAATACCTACTCGTTTATTACAGCCCGGTATATTTGTGTTGTTGCCAAGTATTTTGTAACTTTATCGTGTTATTTCACTCTGTTCTTGTTGTCATTATTATGCTAACAAATGCATGTGTGTGGTGTCTTATCTATTAAGTACAATTATTTATCAATGAGTACTAATTTTATTAATCAAATATGATGTACCTAGATAAAACAAAGAATAAATCTATACTAATATTATAAAGCTGCAGAGTTTGTTTGTTTGTTTGTTTGTTTGAACGCGCTAATCTCTGGAACTACTGGTCCGATTTGAATGATTCTTTCAGTGTTTGGTAGTCCATTTATCGAGGAAGGCTATAGGCTATGTTTTTTTCTTTCAAAATTAGGGATCCGTAATAAAATTGCTATTTTGTAACACAAGGTGTAAAATCGAAAACCTATTTTTGCGTGCGCTGCAAAAACTATTGACAATAGAACAAAATGATGTACTACGGGTTTGTAGATCCCATCAAGACCTACAAAAAAGTCCGCGAGAACATATATCTAGCTATCATGGTTTAATCGCAATAACCGATTTTGTGTTCCAAATAATTATGAAATCGTCTGAAGAAAAAAAAACTACGTTAAATATGTATCGTAATATTAATCTTTATCGAAATTAAGCATTATGTTATCAAGAGTATTTATGTAGAAGTAAAATACTTTTTGTTTCATCTCAATCGGATATTTCGTTTAAAAGTTATCACGTGTGTAAGATGTTAAGAGTTGGTACCTATTAATGAGTTATGGGCCATAGTCCATTTATTGAGGGAGGCTATAATATAGGCAATATTTTATCTCGGTATTTCCACAGAAACGAGAAAAACGCGGGTGAAACCGCGGAGCACAGCTAGTAAGAATATAAAATCAACTAAGAATTTAGTTTTTATTTTTCGTATCGATGAAAATTAAAAACTCAATGATGATTTAATATTTACCAATGTGCTTGGTTGCCTACGTTTATGTACCTACCTACCTATCAACAACAACCAAGACATTATAGCAGTCGTAATACCTATCTGTCGCCAAGGTTAGCAAGCTCCAACTTTAGTAGGTAACCAGGGAAAACTATGCAAATATTTGATGTCGCTGGTAATCCTAATAATTATTATAAATTAAATACTTTGTAAGTTTGTGAAGATGTTTGTATGTTCACGATGTAAAGAGAGAACTAATTTGAATGTTTGGAATAGATTACATAGTTCATTAGCGCAACCACGGGCGGAAGGCAGCAGTTTGTAAACCCTTTTGCACACCATGCTGATAATGATTATATACGAGTTATCCTTCTATGGAAATATGAATACAATGTATGTTCATGCAAATTATTTAATAACATTGTTTTAATAACACGGTTGCATTATAATGTACCTACCTATATTTATACTTAGATCAGTACTTACTTATGTTTCACTAAGACATCACAAAACAAGTTGTAGCTTATAATACTTGTGTAATATTTGATTATTGTATTATTTTTCATTATTTGAATTATTGGACTAAGCTTTAAAAAATATATAGAGAAAAAAGATACTGGTGGTAAACTGTCAGGGGCATATAACATAGGGTAAATAACACAAAAATCCCTCTTAATAATCTAAAAAAATAAGAAATTTCACATTTCAAGTTTTTGAGTATCTAGTTATTATCATTAACTTCATCCACATGCCCACTTCAGCTACTGTTGGGTATTTAAGCCTACAAAAGGTGCAAATCGTAACCTTTAACTAGGTATATGCACATACATCTATAAGAAGTGACGACATGAGGGGATTTGGAAGAAACTCGGAATATACATACATACTTATGATTAGACCTGGAATTACTGCAGATACTTTTTATCCAAGTACGTAGGAACCATTAAGTAGGTAGGACTTCATTACCATTTTTATATCTTTAACACGATAATGCCAAATCATTTATTTTATCTGGCTATCGGTCGTGTAACTGATAAATTCGTAGGTTATGTACCAAAGCACTTCCAACGTTTAAAAAAATAGTACCGCCCGCGGCTTCGCTCGTGTTACCCGGATAAAAAATAGCCTATTATGTGAATCCAGAACATGTAGCTTTTCATTCAAATCCGTTCAGCCGTTTAGGCGTCATTGAGACACATACATACAAACATCCTCACAAACTTTCACATTTATAATATAGTAGGATTATGTTTACTTGAGAACAAGATACCTTCACCTAAAAATTATAACATTTTATGAGGACACACCCTAATCATAGAAAACTTATTGTTTTCGACAACTTAGATTTAAAAAGTACGGACAGTTTATCCAAGTTAGATGTATCAACTATAGCCGGTACATCCAGTGGAATTCTTGTTGTGCTTGCTCATTATGCTGACCACATCGGTCAATACTGTTCGCGGTTAGGACACCTGTAACTTGATGCTTTTGTTATTGTAATGTTTCTAAGTGCTTACAAGAAGCCAAATTGTCTTTGCAGCTGTGTAAATAGTATTACTAGGGTTAATTTTACAAAATACTAAAGAAGCATGAGATGGTATTTAGGTACCTAAATGATAAGAAAGTAAGAGAGTGAGTAAATGGGCGTAGGTACTGCTTAATGGCAAAGTAATGTGCAAATTGAGTCAATATTTACTTGTTTCCTTCATGGCCAGTTCATCATCAGTCAGCATGGTCAAAGGCCGAGGAGCGGCAACCTCCGAACTGTAATTCTTCCGAGCCTGGACAGCTACCGGCGCACGCCATTGCTCGGCGATCTGCAAATCCACCAGATTGATAAACTATACATTTTGGTAGATATTATTTTTTACTTTATATAAATTGATTTTGATAATCGCGCACCTTGTTGCAGACAATGCGGCGTAGTGGGAACATTATGGTATTTCTATTTGTAAAACTGGTACCGAGTCTGCCGTGCCGAGCTGCGTATGCGCACCAACGTTAACTGACTGGTCGGTTTAGGTTGGTTTTACATTTTGTTTTCGCGGAGGCCGGTATGTTATCTCACTCGCACGAGATAACGTGTTCGGGCCAATTGGTGATGAAAAGCATATAGCGATTACCAAACTGTACAAATGACCTTGTGATTGGCGCAATGACGTCGACGGGTCGTCGCTGCGAGCGGAGCTTCTAGTAAGGAGGTCAGTTCAACTTAGGCAATAAAACAAGAAGCCGAGTGAACTTCGAAAGGACTTTCCCTGATGAAAGACAAATCAGGGAAAGCTGATTAAAAATCCTATCCTACTATTATTATAAATGTGAAAGTTTGTGAGGATGTGACGATGTTTGTGCCTTAATCACACTGTAAAGGCTGAACGGATTTGAATGAAACTTGGATTTACATAGTATGTGTGCTGGAATAACATATGGGCTACATTTTATCCGGGTACAACGCGAGCAAAGCCGCGGGCGGTAGCTAGTAAAATATAAAAGCGAGTTTGATCTTATATAACTATCTGCCTACTTACAACTAGCTCTACATTATCTTCCAATAATTTGCTAAATAGTTACCTACCAAGCCTTTAGTTTTAGAAATCACGTAAGTATGTAGTACCTACCTAACAACCATGGAATTCGGAATCTGTAACAACCTGTAATTAGGTTACCTACTGTAGGTAAGTATAGTCCCAACATATTTTTTGTGGGGTCAGCTGGGCCTTTAGTTACCTACTATATATTCGATAAATATTTCGAACAATTAGGGTTAAATGGGAAAACTGCCTCTTTATCCCCTGTACCAACCTACCTACCCCCATGTGGTTCAGGTAAAGTAAGTCCTATATTACCGAGCTAGAACCTAGAGTGCCTACCTACCTACCGAACACTAGTGAAAAGACTGACGAAAATTAAGAGTAGGTACCTAGGTGCTTACTAGTTTCCACGACCTCATTTTTCGCAGTCTAATGAAATAAAAATCTTTAATTAATTAGATTTGTAGACCTACCTATTCATATAGGTACCTATTGGTATTGTTTGCCGAATTTACTTGGCGAGTAGTAGAAATCTAATCTTTCCCAGGTGTTTAGTTTCTTTAGTTTAGTCTGAGCATAGGAGTTCCTGTATAAACTACTGCGTGCAGAGGAACGTAAAATGGCTTTGACATTGACATCTGAAAGTAAGTAATAACGGCTGGCAGCAGAATTTTTCTAGAAACATGTAGAAACTACTAAAATGTTGCTATATATTCTCTATCTCCCTAAAATGAAGTAGGTTGATTTCTAATCGTGAGAGTTTAAAAATGACTAGGCAGATATTTAAACTATTTTGATACTGTTTAACTCTTGACTGTCCAGCTGAATAAGAGGTACGGGTTTGATACCCGCAACCGTATCATGTTACTAGTAAATATGTGATCGGTCCTCGAAAGCAGCTGAGCTCGTGGGAAAAGTATGAACATGGATATTTTTCTCACAAATGATTTGAATTATGTTTCAGGTATATAATTATTGTGCACTACAGCGTCCCGTTTGTGAAGATAAAAGTTGCCTCCTGACGCTGTATAAATTATCCACTATAGATGGTAAAAGGCCTTTACTCGCGAACCATCAAAATAAGTGTCAAAATAAGTCTTATAAATTATTTTCATAGCTAAACTGTACTTTTTGTGAAGAGTTCTGTCGGTTTTTTTATTTTGCTCTCATCTAGAAAAAATATTGTGGAAGACGCGGGAAAATTCTTGACCTATGCTGGTATCCCAGCAACTGTCACCCACACCTGCTTGTGTGAGGCGTTTGGACGGTTTGGAACGCATGCGCATGGTTTTCTGTCAGTAACTTAACTGTCAGTCAGTCAAGCGCGACTTTTCTCGAAATATTGCAAGTTTCGCACGTCGTCGTCGCAGTTAATGGACACGAATTTTATTTCGCAGCGTGGTTCTGTAATAATTTGTGTTGTGTGAAATAGTAACAATTCTCGAATATAATTTGCTCCCAACTGTTTTATATTGTGTGAACTTTCTTGGGCTGGTTTTGTCAGACCTTGTGCCTAGTCACTGTGGTGTATCATGGCTAAATGGGGCGAAGGCGACCCGCGATGGATTGTGGAGGAGCGCCCAGATGCCACAAATGTGAACAACTGGCATTGGACGGAAAAAAACGCAGGCCCCTGGTCTAAGGACCGCCTAAAGGAACTACTTACGAACTTGAAAATAGGACAGAATGGCATTAATTGTAAGGTTTCTGAAGTGGACAAGATCGAAGGGGAAGCGACAGCGAATAACAGGAAAGGAAAGTTAATATTTTTCTATGAATGGGACATCAAGTTGAAATGGGAGGGGTCCTTGCCCGGGGGCAGTAATGTGGTGAAAGGAGAAGTGCACATCCCCAACTTATCCGAAGAAAATGATGTCAGCGAAGTTAATGTAAGTTGGCTTTACATAATGCATTCAATATCTCATTCTACTTGTATATAAATAATGTATTAGAAACAATTCTAAATATAGATATATTTCTAACAAAATTCATAGTTCTGTTTAGATCTGAAACACAACTACTATCAATCGATATTGATCAAATACTCATGCACATCCTAATTGCTGAACTGGTTGTAAATTAATAAGCTAACTTTTTAATATTTCAGATGACGGTTACAATTAAATCAACAGGAGACGAGGCCCAGCGGCTTAAAGCATTCATGCACAATTATGGACGAGAGGAGATCCGGAAACAACTACATGAATACCTTCGCAGTCTCAAAGAAGAATTCTCCAAAGGTGATTTACTTAACCAAGATTTCTCCTACTTTAATAAAAACAGTGTTAAAATGCCATTGTCTTATCTAAACAACCAAAGGTTGGAGAGAATGTTTGTGCCTCTATCATGGTGTATTGGCTGAATAGGTTCAAATTTAACATACTATGTCTCCCATGACTTAGCTTTTCCACATAATTTAACCTGAAAATATTACAGGTCTCATTCTACCCAAAAAGGGGGAAACCCAAGTGCGGCCCGACAATGTCTCGACCATCACCAGTGGTTTCAACAAGAAGATCAATATGGAGCCGATCGTCAGCCCCAAGACCACACAAATCGGGGTGAAACTAGACACCAAATCTATTGAGATGACAGAAAAGTTGCAATGCCGAGGCCAGGAGTTTTATGATGCCATGACGAGAATAGAAATGGTCACTGCTTTTACTCAGGTAAAGAGATAATAGTACAATTAAGTATTGCTAATTAGGTCAAATTATGTCATCTAACCTCAAATTATTAATTATTTAATAGCTCATTCACTGAATGGCTCCCGAACTTGTGAACTAGGCGGGCAGGAAAACCTTATCTTGCACTTAACATTAATGGGAACAAGCATCTTTAAGGTGTTATTTACTATTCTTACTGGCACATTACATTCCCATAGACTCTACATGGTCGAACTATGTGTAGCTGTCATCAATTTGCTCATGCCAGTCTCGCTAATTCTGCAGGAATCCGCTTGAACTGTGAGATTCTAGTCTTTTGTGTTGCCGGTGTTTCAGCATTTCCTTCCCTAGCCTAGAGGTTAGGGAATAATGCCTGAATGAGAGATGCCTCAATCTCTCTTTTATGTTATCTATCAATTTAATTTCACAGGGGCATGTAAAAATGGATGTGGAGAAGGGAGGCAAGTTTGCCCTATTCGGAGGCAATGTGACGGGAGAGTTCAGAGAACTGGTTCCCGGCAAGAAGATCGTGCAGTACTGGCGGCTAAAGCAGTGGCCAGATCAGCACTTTTCGGAGGTCACCTTCAACATTGATGAGAAGGTGGGTCTTTTACTGATAAATAGTTACCCTATTTGCCATGATAGTGTAAAAAGACCTAATGGTTCCTAAGACAGTTTTCCTGGATCTTCTATGGCTTCGGATTTCCCCATACTGTCCCAGTTTTGTGTAACCAAGTTGAAGCGAGGGCACAGATAAACTTAATACACAGCACAAACAGCACTCTATGTGCTAAACATAACCCTGCTTCACGTACTTACCCCCGAATACTCAAACGCGACTCAGAGTTGAGCACGTCTCAAGTCACGGTTTTTTGATGAAAATCTGTCAGAAACTCGTCACTTGAGACGTGTTCAACTCTGAGATGCGTTTGAGTATTCGGGGGTTTGACAGATTTTCATCAAAAACTGTCAAAAAACCGTGACTTGAGACGTGCTCAACTCTGAGTCGCGTTTGAGTATTTGTGGGTTAGTCTAGTAATAAACTTGATTTTGTTTTCAGGACGACCACACCCTGGTGACCTTGAAACAGGAGCTGGTCCCGGCGGGTGAGCTGGAACAGACGCGTGAAAACTGGCGCCGTTACTACTTCGAGAGTATGAAGCGCACGTTCGGCTTCGGCGCATTCTTGTGATCTACCTCCTGTTAGGTGAGCCCTTTCACCGCACTGGTCCTGCAAGCTGTTCAGTGGCGGATCCAGGATTTAGGGAGGTTCTTTACCCAAAATGGTAGCTTTTGGGTAGGGACTTAGCGCTTTAGAATCCTCCCCTGGATCCATTACTGGTGCAATTACACTGTGGAATTGTGGCGAACAGACAAGATAGAATTTGCAATAGCGGTTATTGTTCACCAAAATCCATGTTGTTAGTCGATAAAATGTTTATCAAAAATAAATGAAATTTTAACACATTTTCTTTGGTTACTCAAAATGAAAGCAGGATTAAAAATAATCTTGAAAAATCCATGTTTCGTGTATGTTTTGGTCTAGATCTCGTAAATATGCACATTTCATTACTTACATCAGAGTTCTACATCGATTTTGCTCATCCGCTATTGCACACTCTTAAATAATTTTTCACTTGGATCTCGCGTTTTACCTACCCGGTTAAAAAAAGCCTTATTATAAGCTTATTTTTATATAGCTTATGACTTATGAGCTATCTGTATTGAAAGTTTCAGCTGAATCTAGGCTTGTTATGTCTTGATTACAAAAATACAAAATCATTTATTTATTGATTGAAGCACAAACTTACAAACATCGTCACATCCTCACAAACTGTTGTATTTATATTAGTAGATACATAGTAGGATGCCACAACCACAATAGTCCCATTTCACAAGCAAGTGGCAGGGGATGTGGTCAGTTGATTGTAAAGCATGTGAGAATATGCTATTTTCATGGCATTGAACCTCGAGAGTTCGAAAATGTGTCAAGTGCACGAAAAGAGACTTTGAGGGGAATATGTTACTTTGTTGCAATATTTTTCTATTTGAAACCATCAATTTATGCTGACGGAAACTAATTGTAACAAAGATAATAGCCTTATATCGATGTAAGATCCTTGAAAATACTATCTACCTGTTAGTGAGTTGTCCAAACATCACATCTGAACTAAATGTTTTTTATTTCCAGGTTCAATTACCAGTAGGCGAATTATATGAAGAAAATATTCTACGTTGTATTCAGCACGTTTTGTTTGTACAGGCGAGTGAAAAAGTGCCTTACCATTTAATCCTACCTACCTCGAATCCACTGTTCACAAAACGGTCGATTAACGTGGCCTTTCTGATAGTGAAAGGTTTCTCTGTTAATAAGAAATTGCGCTACTGAAGTACATACGAATTTATAAACAGAATATTGCCGGTTATGACGGAAGAAAAATTATTCTTTCTATGCCTAGCTGGTAAAAACTATGGAGTTAACTAAAGGCGAACATATTTTACGCAAAACTTGTCAAAAAGTAGCATAGCTGCCTGATAAAAGTTATCGCTCACTAAATTACACCATTTTTTCATGTTATATCTGTGAAAATGGTAAGATATTTTTTCCCTCTGAGCGTCAATGTGGACTACGAAAACTACTCAAGCATTTTATTACATAAATTAAAACATATTTAATTTTATTACATTTCTAAATAACAATAGGAACATCATAGACAGACCACGTTTATTTACTCTAATTGCACACGTAACATAGAATTTTGTAATACAAATAAAACACTAAGTGTCGCGACACATTTGCTGAATTGTACTTTCAACTGAAAGTTCGTTCACGTTGAAGCGCTCGTGGTATAACTTTGCTTAGACGTTCTTGATTGATCGTTGAAGTTGAGCAACGTTGTGCGCGGTCACAATAGGGATGGGTGGCATTAGGAGCTGAGCGCTTCCGTGTACGGCACGTATAATTGTCGGTTCTGGCTTTTAAGTTTAAGCCATAGCGGAGGCCTTTAGGCGGCTTAAAAACTCTGTCACAAGAGTTGGCCACTAGCTCATACGAACTTACTTAGCCGAAAGTTCGGCTAAAAATGCTCGCAAGGTTTTTTAGGTGACGTAAGACACATCAGCCGTAATGACGTGTCACTTAAAAAACATTGCGAGTGTATTTGGCCGTACTTTCAGCAAATGTGTCGCGACATTAAGCACCAATAAGATGAAAACACAACTTATGTCGAAAATCAAAGTATTTTCAAATTTACATTTCTGACAATCAGTTTTCTCGGTCTGCATTGTCAATTTTGCATCTGTGATTGCTACGCGTGTTTTTAAATCTAAGCGGTTGAAAGTTGCTGTTTTTAGCTACAATAAAATTGAACTTAGCTGTTAGCATAGCTTGCTGATGGATTCTAGCTTTGTGTAAGCAATTGTATTATTTAATTTATGGATTTGTCCAATAAATTATGTTAGAATAAAATTGTATTCTTTTATTTTAGTATATAACAGACCCTTCAAGGTATAGATCAAATTATATAATTTTTTTGCTATAGTTTTAGTAGTATTTCAAATGATACAAGCAAGATTTTCACAGAACTTAGTTTCGTCTTGTACCGGGGTCCAAGACAGATAAAATAAATAAATAAATATTTGTGGACATTTCACACAGCGCCATCTAGCTCCAAACTGAGCAAAGCTTGTACTATGGGAACCAGATGGCTGATAGAATACTTAATATATTTTTTTTAATATATATATTTTTTAATGTATTATAAGATTTATAAGTATGTGTTTACACACATACTTATAAATCTTATAATACATACCTACAACACTCAGACCCGGAAGAAATATTTGCAGAACATACAAACATTTCTCCCGTAGCGGGAATCGAACCCTCGCCTCTTGCGCCTCAGCCGAGCACTCGCCTGCCTCGCCACCGAGGTTTTCATAGAAATTTGCCGGATTGCCGGATAGGGGTGTCGGGCGGAGACATTATGTATAAAATATCTAATGTTTCGTTTATCATCGCACGGAAGTTTTTCTATATCTTAAAGTATCGACTATGCCCGTGACTATTTGAACAACGCAAAATAAAAATACTTATCATAAAGTCGCGACCCCGGCGCGCCAAGGAATATCAAATAGCTTGTGTTGTTAGCGATCCTTATGCCAGAGTATAAGTTTCAGTTAGTATGTGAAACTGACCATTGTGTCACAGTTTATGCTATAGTTAGTAGGTCAGACCACACTATCATTGTTTCCAGTTATTCTTGAACCTTCGTCAATGTAACATGAAGATATTGTGGTTTTTTATTGTTTTACATACGGTGAGTACTATGTTTTTACTACCTATCTAAAAGTTTTATGTTCTAAGTACTTATATCTTAAAATTTGAAGAAGATGAATATGAAAAATGTGATTTTTAGTACCATATAAATAAAAGGTTTGGTGGAATCTTTTATGCTAAAAATACCTAGTACCTATACTTGATTATTATAAGTATCAAAATATGTGCTTTTAGATGTTGAAATAAATACTTTACATTACCTAAGTAGGTACTAGTAATTATTATAAATAAATACCTAATAATCTAATGTTTTAACAGGCTTTCGCTCAACCAGGGTTCGGAAGGTCGTATCTGAGAAATTCGCGATTGGTAAGTCTTCGAACAAAGAGATTACCTATTACTTTTCATTTATTTGAAGTTATCCAAGAAAATAAAGTACATAAGAAAGAAAGAAACTATTTATTGGGTTCACAAATAAAAAAATACTGTTATAAACAAAAATTTATAAAATTGTAAGCCAAAAAGGCTCAGTGTGTGCTGTGCACCTATGTAATTATCAGCTCAAAACAGTTGAGATGTTTTTGTTTGGGGTAAGACATTTACTGAGATAGGTACGTAACTAATAGATTGTGTTATCATTCGTACAGCCAAGAATCTTCTCCTGGCTTGGAGAGGAACTCAATAACATGAAGTTTATTTTATAAACATTAGACCTTACTTTAGTAGGTATTGGAAACCACGATGTCACACTACACCCATTGCCGGAATAGAAACCGCGTCTGCGGTTAGCGGGCTATTAAAACTGAACATTTCATAGGTATAAGAAGATTTTATGAATGCTAATAAAAATACAAGTTTCCTTAGTTTCTGTGATCACCTACGTGAAACCTGCAGGGTGATTTATGTTACTTTGTTACAAACAGGTATTCTCACAGACATGATGAACCATGCACCTATATGGGCGATGGGCTGATCACCTGTCACCATGGTTCACCATATCTATCTTGGGACTTTGAATCAGGAGTGGCTGCAAGTTTTCTTATGATTACTTGTGGCTCTCAACTGTTTATTCGCCCAAGCTCTCAACCCATTAGGGATACGGGCGTGATAATATTGCGGGTTCGATTCCCGCTGCGGAAGAAATGTTTGCATGATCTGTAAATATTTCTTCCGGGTCTGGGTGTTGTGGTACCATGGTACTCGTAGTTTCTGATACCCACGACACAGGGAATCTTAGTGTGGGGTCAGGACTATGTATGTGACTGTTGGGTGTTATTTATTTATTTATTTAATATAATGTGACAAAAAAATTCAATTAGTTTATTTGGAAACAGTCTGATAAAAACTACTTCTCTGCTGGACTGGGAGTAAAGAAAAAACATAGAATACGTCCAGCTGCTTCTCTCCGCGAGTATGGCGTAAAAGTCGACTAAGGGATAGTATCCTCCCCAACATGATGAGATACAATAAGCAATTCCCAAAGAGGGTAGACGTCAGGCAGGCGGCCGGTCATAAAACACATTAGCCAAAAAACCCCACATAGAGTGGGATAAGGGCAGGAAGATTATGAGTCTGATAAAAACTGATTATAACAACATTGAAAAATCACCACTTCATAATTTATCTTCCAGTGTCACCAATGGAGCTGCATCAACTCTAAACTTGGTTTCCCCGATTCTCTACCCACTAGTGAACAATTCGGCAGTGTCCTCCGCTCACTACTTCCTTCAGGACGATGGCAGGAGGTTGTAGAGCGTGTGGTACACACGTGCTACCACGACAGACCTCGGAGATACACTAACACCTGTCCTGGACAGGCGCTGATGCAGTGTGCTGTCGATCAGCTGGTTAATGTAAGTTCAAACTTTAAAACTTCAATATTCACTCATCCAATGCTCGTTAAATCTCAATCATTTTGAAACGTCATAACTTAGGTAGATCTACCTATGGCAAAGAGTATTTTCGTGCCTTTTGAAATCAGTTGAAGACCTACCACTTGCCAATTTCCTGACATGTTTTTCATCTAACCAAACGGTTAATTTTACATGAATTTTTCCTCTTTTCGAAAAAAACCGCCTGAACACAAAATAAAACAAAGCTTTTAAGGGTCTCCGTAAGTACTTAGGTATAATGAAATGACACACAAAAAACAAAAGCATAGACAACTTTTGACAAGACTATGCTTTGCTTTTTGTGCTGACAAGGTGACGATCCAGTTCTTGTCAGTTTTCTTTAAGTATATGCTTTTTTTGCAGAATTGCCCTGACGAAAGCCTCAGGAAAGATGACGCTTGCGCGCCGGTCAACTCACTCGCTGGACTTAGTAACATGTTCTCGCAAAGGTGAGTGCTGTGAACCTAACCTACCCGCCTATGTAGTCTGATCCGTAGATGATAAAGTTACTCCAGAAAACGAATAAAGTTACCACCAAATATATAAATAGCGCCATCTATTGCCAACTACATGAACCAACACTAAGTATATAAATAGCGCCATCCATTGCCAACTACATGAACCAACACTAAGTATATAAATAGCTCCATCTATTGTCAACTACATGAACCAATTATAATATGCAACTAAGAATAAGGGTAATTTTTAATCGAGCTAATATTTTTTTTATTGGAGACTGCTAATGAGATATTTTATACTAAACCGAGCGGCTAATATAACCTAATTTAGATCTAAGCAGATGTCGCTCATCTATTAGGTCGAAATCAGTAGGTTAGGTTAGTGAAATATAGGGTTGCCATCCGTCCGGGTTATTATTGTTAATAATAATTAACAAACAATTAATAACATTTAATTGTTTGTTTAATTTAATGCTGTAGCCTCGATTTACGCTAAAGCATTATTAAAATGTGAGCATAAAATATGATCTTAATAGAATTTTAATCTGTTTCAGCCGTTATGAGAACTTGGAAAGGAATATACCTTACGAGCGCCGTCCTTCCTGGTTTTTGAGAAACGTAAGTCACATCATACCTACCTAGCTAATCTTTGAATATAATAAACGATTTATTTGGCAAATACCCACACCTGAGCACTCAAGATTCAAGATGTGTACACTAGTACCACAAATATTGTGCGCCTCGGCAATTTTAGTCTAACTTCTGAAATACGAACTAACGCGATGATGATACGTAATATAGAGATGTTACAATAATGTAGATACTTATTTTTTAAAGGGTTGTTTCAGTTATTTGTTTAATTTATATATTCGGACAAATTCGGTTTTGATACAACGAAGTTTGCCGAGGCGCACAGTATTTGTGGTACTACTGGACCGTTATTATGTAACTTTTTAAGACCCTACTGGTTGTGATTTTAGTATTTCGACACGAAATGCTGCGACCTACCGCAACTTATCAACTCGAGCACGCTGATGGAGTGCGGGTTCACAACCATGATGCAGTACTTCAAACACGACGCGCAGTTTGAGAGCACGGCTCTGTTGCGCTCTCAGGTAACATACAAAGAAACAAAGGGCAAAGTAACTGCAAAAACAATAATGTTTTAAAACTTTAATGATTAATACTGCCCTACTAATTGCACTTGCAGTAATCGTCATTTTTGGGGTTTTCACTTTTTTGCAAAAATGGTATTCCAAGGGGCTAAATCTATACCTACATAAAAATAATGTTCATTATAGTTTTTACTAAAAGTATATAACAAGGACATGCTGCAGAGATATCTAAAAATATGATTAATGCGGTTTTTCTCGAAGCCACCATTTTGCAAGTACTGCATTTGCTATTACGAGGGCAGAATATATTGTTAATGATTTTAGTTGAATGATTAATACTGTGCTAGAATGAGAGTAAGGAAACAACAGAATGCGTTCAACTGCTTCTCTCGCCGAGCATGTCGTAAAAGTCGACTAAGGGTAGTATCCTTCCCAATATGATGGATTTATATGGGCGATGGGCTGATCACCTGTCACCTTGGTTCACCATATCCATCCTGAGAGTCTTGGATCAGGAGTGGCTGCAAGTTTCTTATGATTACTTGTGGTTCTGCCCACCCCGTTAAGGATACGGGCGTGATAATATGTATGTATGTACCACTCGATTCTGAGATCTTAAGAATGTTACATACATACATACATAATATCACGCCTGTTTCCCATAGGGGTAGGCAGAGATCACGGATCTCCATTTGCTATCCCTTAAGAATGTTGATCATTATATTTCCAGAGTCGCGAGAGCTCGGTTTTCGTCCACTACTCCACCGAAGCCAGCAATGATGGCGTTTCCCTACAGATTGTCAGTCTCAACGACAACAAACCACAGTTGACTGTATCTGAGGTACGATACTCCGATACCTATAACACTACGACTTAAATCATAATCGTTTATTCATAAAAGTTTCGGGCTACATAAATTGGTCTTAAAGATTATATTGCTCTACCAAAACCTACCATTCCTGGTGTATGAATAATAATAATAATAAAAATTGTATCCAATAAATTGCCGGCTTCCTAACGTTTTCCATCACTGTTTGAGATTACTCGTATATCGCACATACATTTTTTAACAGAAATATCCGTTTATGCAATGGTCTCACTAAACGCAAATCTCTCTCCCCAGCCTGCCCCCGACCCACTAAACTGCTGCGACATATCCGAGTTCATCGACCCCGCCTGGCGACAAACCTGCGGGTTCAACCTCGAGTGGCGACCAACCCGCCTAGTCGTTACAGACAGCGGTTTTGTTACCACCACGCCGCCAGTCACTGAGAGATCTGTTACACATAGAGATCTCATTGTTGTGCCACATACTGTGAGTATTGCAACTGAGTGTCTATCCCACCATCGTAAATTCAAGAGTTTGTATAATTTGGAACATATTTGTGGTTTCAAACTCAAGCGGCGGCCGAACCGATGAGTTGTTACAGACAGCGGATTTGTTACCATCACACCGCCGGCCACTGAGAGATCAGTTACAAATAGAGATCTTACTTTTGTGCCACATACTGTGAGTATTGCAACGGAGTGTCTATCCCACCATCGTAAATCCGAGAGTTTGTATAATTTGGAACAGATTTGTGGTTTCAACCTCAAGCGGCGGCCGAACCGATGAGTTGTTACAGACAGCGGATTTGTTACCGTCACACCACCGACCACTGAGGGATCTGTTACAAATAGAGATCTTATTGTTGTGCCGCATGCCGCGAGTAGTTTTCAAAAGTAACAACAATCTCCTCGCTCTATCTTAATAAATGTTATTTTCAGTGTGAACAAGAAACCTGCGTGTTCAACAAACTAAACATAACCTCCGCGGGATCTCTCGACATCGAGGCCTTCAAGAAGTTGCTGGACTCTCTGACAGATGCCCAGCCTGAGTGGAGCAAAGCGAAAGCGCGCGTCTTCACCACTTGTCTACGGAAACCGATAGATTATTCCGCTGATTGTGAGCTTAATAAGGTCTTGGCTTGCACTTTCGATGTTTTAAGTGAGGTAAGATTAATACTCATTTTAATAATATGTCGGACGAAAGTCCGTGCAATAGCGGATTTTGCTCACCAAAATCGATTTACAACTCTGCTGTTAGTTAGTAAAATGCGTTTATTCAAAATGAAAATGATATTTTATAATTTTTTCTTTGGTTCCTCAAAGTGAAAATATTAAAGACCAAAAACACAAAAAAATAACGATTCAGAAATCCATGTTTCGCGCATCTAGCCCCAAACTAAGCAAATCTTGTACTATGGACACCAGATGGCCGATAGAATACTTACTTCATTTTTAAATACAGAATACTACAACACCCAGACCCGGAAGAAATATTTGCAGAACATACAAACATTTCTCACGTAGCGGGAATCGAAATCGCGCCTCTTGCATCTCTGCCGAGCACTCGCCCGCCTCGCCACCGAGGTCATCGAGTCATATTACACACTATTATGGTTCTGACTTCACACTTTAATTCCCTGTGACGTAATCAGAAACTATTGCAAATCATGAAAATATTATGTAAGCTATTTTTAATTCCAGAACTGTCCAATTAATGAAACAGCATTGAAAAAAGATCCATGCAAGTACGTATAACTATTATAAAGTGAATGTTTTCCTTGGTATATTTAACTTAATAAATAGAAAAGGTTTCACACAATCTCATGATATTAATAAAATACTCATATTTGTAGTTTCCCCTTTCTGGCAGGCTATAGTTTTGAAACCATATTGCGTAGTCTTTCATAAATTTCTTATCTTTTGAAGTTTATTTTCACTAGGCTATCAACATTTTCTTTGTTCTTGTTCAGTTACCAGAGTATTCTAAGTAATAGGCTATTTAGTAAAGAAGTAGGAATAGTTTCATTGGGATTACAAGACTGATATCAACCTAAAATAACTCTGCTTTTCTTTACATTCTACAGGCACTCGAAAGACGACAGGATCTGTCAAATAAGTTCATCTAAATTGAGACCGGTAAGCCATATTTATTTATTTAATTATATACTAAGTCTCCACTGTCCGTGCCCGTCCGCCCAGACGGACGGGCGGACGGGCGTCCGCCTGTCAGCGGGCTGTATCTCATTGAAACCGTAATAGGTAGAGAGTTGAAATTTTCATAGAGTGTATTTATATTGTCGATATAGCAACAATGAGTGCACTGGTAGTCTAGTTGGTAGTGACCCCACCTTCCGATCCTAAGGTCGTGGGTTCAAATCTGGTTGTGTACCAATGGATTTTTCTGTGTGAAAAAATTATGTGCGCTATAGCAGTACTCTCAAACGGTGAAGGAAATCCGCGGCTTAGTCAGCTCCGCATGTATTGACCACGTCTTTCCTGTGGACAAGGCCGACTAAGCTGAGAGGATGGAATAGGTGCTGGGCAAGCCTACTCCATTTTAACTCGTCCCAGGCACTACAGCGTCCCGTTTGTGAAGGTAAAAAGTTGCCTCCTGACGCTGTATTAATCATCTACTATTAGATGGTAAAAGGCCTTTGTTATAGCAACAAATAATAAAAACAAAAGGGACCCCATACAAGAAACATTTGTTTTTTAACACAGACCGGTTTTGTTTTTTATTTTCAGAAACATCGTCGCACTCCCTGTGCTCTGCCAGAGTTAGTTGAGAAGAGCGTGCTGTCAGAATGTAGCCTGACGTCTCTCAGTCAGGTGGAAGAAGTTGTCCAAACGGCGGCGCCCAAACCCAAGGCGTATAGCTATGGTTCTTGGAGACATACTGTAGGTTATCTTTTTTACTATAAAACTAGCTGTCGCCGGCGGCTTCGCTCACGTGGTACCCGGATGAAAAATAGTCTATATGTTAATCCGGCACATATAGGTACTGTGTGTATTCCAAGTTTCATTCAAATCCGTTCGCAGTTTATTGAGGCACAAACATACAAACAGTTTAACTTGCCACCCGCGCTCTCCATACGTTTGTCTACAGCTCTGTCAAAGCGTCTGTTTTTTTTTAAACTGTTTTTTTTTCACCTTTCCTCGTGTGCTTTTGATCAAACTGTAATGCAAACTTTTTGCTTTTCACAGGCATTCATGAAAAAAATTTACAGGCCACAAATAAAACACATTAAAAAAGAAAAGTTTGTTTTTAATTTAGCAGCTGCGACGAGTTTTTGTAGCTCTAATGGCCAGTATCATTCTAAAACTGAGCAAGCAAAGAGTTATTAGACCATTTACGTAAAATGAAACCTATTTCTTGTTTTGAATTTGGAACTTACTTATTCTAAGATTCTATAAGATTTTTGTACTTCTTCTATTGCTGCTACTTTTCTATTATCATTATTTGTTTCAATTTATTTACTTTATTTCAGTGTCAAGACCTTACACCTGGAACCAGCTGTGTGCTCACTAAAATGGGTGCACTGAACAAATACGGGTTCCTAGACTACTTCCAAATGAAGGACAAAATCCGTCGGTTCGCCAAGAACGAGTGGTTGAATCTACTGGAGGTCTATCTCGGTGCATTTACCAACAATCCTTTGTACAGCGAACATTGCAACTCAGCAAAAAAGCTGTTGAATGTTGTGGATGCCATGTTGTTGGTAAGTTTTGATTTGCCGCTCTATTTGTATAGCCGGACTGGCACAAAAGAGCCTTGACAAAAGATTGCTTGGTACTCGGGACTTGAACCTGCACCTCTAGCGTCTCGGCCGGACACTCCAAGGTTTTCAAAACAGCAATTCAAAGACAGTAAATACATCATTATCTATCATTAGTTACATCTATTCTGTTTTTAGAAAGTTCTACTAGTAAAGTTTCTTTTTATTTTTTATTTGTGGACATTTCACACAGCGCCATCTAGCCCCAAACTAAGCAAAGCTTGTACTATGGGAACCAGATAGAATACTTATATAGGTACTTTTTTTTGTAAATACATAAGTACTTATAATACATAGTATTGAAACACCCAGACCCGGAAGAAATATTTGCAGAACATGCAAACATTTCTCCCGCAGCGGGAATCGAACCCGCGCCTCTTGCGTCTCAGTCAAGCACTCGCCCGTCATGCCACCGAGGTTGTCAAAGTGCTACTACTACTAGTGTGATGAAGGGTTAAAATTCGCCTCAAAGAGTCTCCTTTCGTGCAACCTTAGTAACGAAGTACTCTAGCATTTTTTCTTATTAAATCTTATTTTATTCCAGACATGCCCAGCTTCAAAGAGGAACTCGTCACCACAATGTACCAAGCTCTTCAGCGACATCGCCAACACTCCGGCCAACACAACACACAATGACCAAATACTTAGACACTTCCACCACGTCTTCTTCCCTTCTCACACTCCTACAACCCCTCGTACAACCAAAATAGTTAAAAAACCCATTTACAACTACGGCCTTCTAAGTTCGTCTTACGTTCCGAAAGTTGAAATTATCGATGTTAAACCTAAAGTAGAGAAAAAGCCGCTAGTTTTGTTACCAGTTTACATGCAAATACCTCATAGTAACATGGCTTTTGGTCCGTATTCAAACAATGGAATTCTGAGAAGCGCATTTGGTTTACGCAATCCAGTAGTTCATACTTCAACTATTTCTTACGCTTCTACTATCACTAGTCCCATATAATAGTTGTAAAATAGTTTAAAATAAAACCAAAGTTGTCGAAGCAATATGAAAAGTGTATTTAATTAAAATATAACGTAATAATGTTCTGTCACAGTAACTATTGTACTTAAAATACTCCTTATATTTATGTCTACAAGTAAATGTCCAATTTGTATGTCACCAATTAATTCAGTCTTAAAATATATTTTAAACAAATTGTTCTATTATTATCTCCAAAATTGTTTGTAGTATTTTTTTGTTAGACATTTTTGTACTTATCAAAACGATTACATGGTTTTAATAATAAATAACGTATAACTAAATACTCACTCTATATTTTCTATGGATACATCCAACACAAACTAAAAAAACCTCCTTTTTCGAATAATTTAAAAAGTAAGCAAGAAAATGGGCACAATTGAGTTTAACTCAAAAATCTTAAACAACAAAATATTGCAAACTCATAATAACTGAAGGCACCAATTCTTAAATTAAATTTCCTTAAAACTGTCATGAATTTTTAAAATGGCAAGGAAAATAAAATTATTCAAGGACATAAAACACTCAATAAACGAGACTGTACAGCTAAATGTTGCCAGTTATTTACATAAAAATAAGTGTCATTTCATCACATAAAACTAAAACTCAAACTATCTACAAACATCAAACCGTAGAAGATCCTTACAAAATCAAAATATCGCAGAATAATAATTATTGTGATTGCATTCATATTATACAAATAAAAATGATTAATAAAGCTGTTCGTTCGTTCGTAAGAACTGAAAGTGTGCTCAACGATACCTCTTAATAATACTCAAGGCATATTCAAGCTTATGCTGTCATAGTTTCTCATTGATCGCGTATCACCGTTAAGAGAATGGGAGCCCGCGTTGATCCTTGTGAGAATCTCTTGCTGCAATGCCTTTAAAGTTCTGACAGCTGAGAAATCATTTGACGGGGCTAGTAGCAAAGCTCTTCTGGCATGTGGTAGTGCTTCTGACGGCTTGTTCAATGCTAGAATAGCTCTGGCCATTGCGTATGCGCACTCGAAGGCGTTTGGTCGAAGAATCGACGCGCGGGCGGCTAGGTCCAAAGCCTCAGATGGTTCCTGAAACAAATTATGCTTAGGATGAGAACACTGCAAATTATACCTAAAAAGGTATGTGGAAAAGGATATGATTGTATCAATTATTATTGATGTTTCTAAAATAGGTGTTTATGTATTTGTATAGGTAAACGACATAGTTCAGACTTCTGCGCGTTTAAGGTGCGAGCCATTATGGCTACATGCGGGTTGATAGAACAGGATCGTCTGGTCAGTCAGCTAAAAAAAGGCACGGAACAGGTGATGATGCTACAAAGTCGAGAATCAGTCGATTGCCTTTCTAAAAATATGTTCATAATTTAAGGTGTTACTTACATTGAGTTTCCGCTTACATCGTGACATGTTGAGCAGCAGATTGGTCTTCAGCTGCACAAACGCTGCCACGTGCTCCTGAGGAACTGGCTGAGTGGTAGTAGCGCCTTCGTCACTGATGAGAGGATTGATCTTCTTCAGAGCGTACTGGTAGCGGTGGGCGGCTTCCGAGGGTCTGTTCCGACGGTACAGCATGTTGCCATCTTCTAGGAGCTTGTTGAGGAGTATCAGCCTGGAGGAAAATTCACATTCATCATGTTTATTGAAAGACAACAAAATATATCATCAAGTTCAGTTGATGTTACTACTTGCTAGGCCATAAAAAATTGAGAAGTAATGTGTGAGCGTAGCGAGTTTAATTCAAGTAACTCGAGCGAAGTGAGTTTTTTAATCACTGCAACACGCCCCCGCTTAATAGAATTAATGAAAAATGTAAACGACACTGCTCATTATAAGAGGTGAGCCTATTCAGACTAATGCTTTTTTTGTTTGAAAAACGTAACTACAAGTAGTTTTATGTTTTAAAATTATGGAGGTACTCGTTAATTTAGGTTAACTTACATGAATTCTGGTTTGCCTGATGCCATGACCCAAGTGGTAGGGCCTAGTTTTGCTCCTTTCCTCAAGAAACTATTCACGACCTAAAAAAAAAAGATCTTTAAGAAAGTTCGGCACGCTGTTGTCGAAAACAAGACTAAAACTCTTGTTCTCTATTGTTTTGAAATTTTGTCAATTCTACTATTACAATATTACTTACGGGAACATTCCTCTGTCCAATGGCGCGGTCTAAAGGCCGCAGTCCACTGTGATCCACTCTCTCCAGCGAGGCTCCTCGCTCCAGCAGGATATCCACCAACTCTGAGGGCCCTCCACAGGCCAAACCCAGCGGTGTACGACCGTTGCCGTCCGGTTGATCTGTAATTAAACGAAAGTTTGCCTGTGAGTGTGTGTTTCTGATAAGGTCTGGTAGTCTTGTTACCGAAAGACCCCTTCGCCTTCCATCCTAGGCTTAAAAATCATAGGCTTCGAATCTGTGTGCCATCGGGTGCTATGAAACGGTAAAAGAAATATCTCAAACATGAGATAAACAGGCTTTTATGAGGTGCACTTTTAAGTCTTTCATTGTGTTGGTTAGAATTAACCAGAGAAACGAGTTACATCTAGCAGTACTGGTCCTTTTCAATCTTCTTTTTTAAGGTTGATACAATTTCTGAAACATCCATTTGTGGCCCCAACTCACCGATATTAGCTCCTCTATCCAACAGAACGATCATGGTCGGTATCCGCGACCTAAGGCACGCCCATCCCAGTGGCGATACTCCATCACCATCCACTGCGTCTGGGTCCGCTCCTGAAATATTTACAAATTGTTTCGATAATCAAAACTTCAAAAGGTGATTATTGCATTTGGCCAAAGAAGAGTTGTCTACAGATTTACATAAACTAGACATAATTATTTCCTCATTCTAGCTATTGAACTATTAGCTATAGTGCCATAGATTGTTCTCACAGGCTCGCTATTTTTCAAATTCTTCCAAAACAATTCAACTACTTACCGTGATCCATCAGCATTTCCACTACATCCGCATGACCCTCAGCAGCTGCCAGGATCAGCGGACTCTTCCCACCCGATCCCATCACATCAGCACCAGACTCCACCAGTCTCAGCACTAGCGCGGTTCTCCCATTCTTCGCTGCTAAGGCCAAAGGCGACATCTGACGAGCGTTCAGAGAGTATGGAGTCGCTCCTCGGATTAGTAAGGCATCTGCTATGGCGGCATTTCCGGTGGAACAAGCTGCAGTGAGGGCTGTTTCGCCTGTGACTGGGCAGATTCCATCGGGCTGGAAAAAAAGGAGAATTTCGAATAACTTCTTATAGAAAACTCATAATCGATTTGTTGGTCCGATGACTAAATTGGCAAGACGTTATAAGCATAAGTTAAATTTCTAGTACAGAAAACCAGCTTAAAGAAGATTGACACGTAACTAGAGATTGAAAACATGAATTTTATTCATATAGTACGTCCAAGAAGGGTGATAAATAAGGAGAGGTATACTTACGATTAACTCGGCAGTATCCAAAAGATACTCCACAATATCCAAGTGTCCATTTTGAGCGGCTGCTATAAGTGCATGCCTGGACCCCGGCACCAGTTGCTCTATACTCCCATCATCAAGATCCAATGGGTTTCTGTCGTCTCGCCCTGTCTGACAACCGAGGAGATAGATCACTGTGTCCCGATGGCCGTTCTTAGCGGCATGGACTAATGGGGTTTGTTCTGCTGTGTCCGTATGGCTGAGTGATGCACCTGTGAATTAAAATATTCGTTGCAGTTCTCAGTCTTTAGTTATAAACGAAGGAAGGAAAACTGGATGGTTATTTACCTGCAGCAATAAGTCTCCTAGCCACATCAGTGTGTCCTCTCTGACATGCCAAAGACAAAGCTGTACATCCTTGAGAGTTGGCCATCTCCAAATCAGCTCCAAACTCAAGAAGCAACGCCACCATTGAGAGGATTCCTTGATAAGCATACATGCATAGCAAAGGGGCATGTCCAAGGCATTCCGTTATCTGATTAGATGATCCACCAGCTAATAGCATAAGTCTTGATACTTTGACGTTTGGCGTGTAAATATTTCTCAAATTGGCAATTGCTTCGCCAACATTGGCCGAACTCGTCGCTACCATCATAGCTTGGAGATCTCTAGGGCACAGCCCCAACTGAGCTGGCCCCAGGTTTCTATACATGTGAGCTTTCAGTATGTGATGTCCTAGCTCCATAGACTTTTCAGAATCCAATGGCGCTTGAACCCTTGATAATCTAAAGGCAATACCGCAATGACCAGCTCTTAAATCGCATAGGAATTTAGAGCTTTCGTTGTCCTCTCGTCTGATCAACCATTCCCTGAAGGATGGGTGGAAGAACATGTAAGTGTTGTCCATTCGTTTGACGAGGAAGTCTGCAAGGCTATCAAATCGGTGGCAAAACTCTTCCCAAGGAAGGAAATGATTGACGAGGAGGGAATTCACGGAGTAATAGATCTCTACAAGAGTCAATGGATAAAGCGCTGCTAAGCAGACGCTAAGGATATGCGTAACCTTCTCAAAGGACTGCACGGTAGGGAATCTCAAATTAAACTGTAGTAGAAATATCTGGGCTAAAGATATCGGAACTACTTTGTAGTTAGTAGATTTGACAACGATGTGGCTCTTCTCTAATAAATCTAGTATTAATTTTAGGAACAAAAACGAGCCTTGGCTCAAATGGAGAACGTATTGTGCAAACTTCATCACTGAATTGTGAACCCCCTCGGTCTTTCCGGTCGAACATTTTATATTCGTCTCTATAATCGGAGCTGCTTGGACCCTCGCGTTGTAGTACTCCAACAGATCCTTATTCACGTTATCGGATTCGTCTAAGCTCAATCTCGCATAAGGCAGCTGTTTTGTTAGCTCCAGGAATTGTGTTCTGACTGTTCCTACCACCTTGAGCCACGATGGCATCTCAGCGATGTGTCTCGCGAGGAAACTCGCTATGGTATGCCCATGGTCTGGCCTATGGTACTCCGCTTCACAGAGTCCATCGACGAGAATAATGCTGTTGCTGGAGTCTATGCTTCCATTTCTTCTCAAGAACACCAAAGGTTCAATGATTCCTCTCATAAAGGCCAGGTCAGCATCTGCTATGCATTCCTTTAGGGATAGGCAAGCGAGTAGATGTGGCTCGCTCAGTAAGTATTCTCTGTAGGCTAGGAGTCTTGGAGCTTGGCAGAGCTGGGCGGCTAAGGAATGGACGAATTCACCCACCAGGCATGTGCTGTTGTTATCGGCCTGAAATGAAAACCTTTGATTAGTGTCATCAAAAAGCTTTTGGATCCTCATGGCTTCACTGTTTATGTCTTCTAGTATATCTCTTCTGTATTGTGTCAGGGTAACATCTAAACGTAACAGTTGGAATTTGAAATTTACATTTTAAAGTGTGCTTAAAGTGTGCTTAGTGCTTAAAGTTAGTAATTCTTTGGAGCTTATTGCATAACAGTAATCAGGCATGTATTTAGACGTTACTTCATCTATTTTCAAGGCTAAAGTTTCATTTCAAATGTTACTTACTTGACAGAAATGATAAGCCACGACTTGGCTAGCCAGTTGGGTGAATAAGCCAGCAGTCATCTCCTCAGGAAGTAGTTCCCTGATGTCGGATTGTTCGCGCAACTCTTCGTACTCGTAGTTCCGCTTGCGACCAAAGCAGGAGTATTCTACTAGTTGGAGGATAAGAGCTGTTTTGCCGGTACCTGGGCAGCCTGAGATGAGAATACCTGGAAAGACAAATAAAGGAGTATTTTTACTGATTTAAATAGTATGTAACTATTTATATAACTCCTAAACACACTGTCTAGGTCGGTATATTACCTGCGGAACTGGATTCCAAAGCTTTCTCCATATCTCTCATGAGCCAATGTCGTCCTGCGAAATAGCCCTGGTTGTCTGAAGATGGCACTTCGAAGAATAGCGGTCGGAGAGTGAGTTGTGGTGATGGATGGTGGACTGTGGAAAACAAAATTGTATTAGTTATTAGTTTTTTTTTTTGAAAAAAGTGGTACTTTAGTGACAAAGTAGCGACTGATCCACACTGCTGCGATAATCCCGTTGCAAATTTGCAGCGGGACTGATTCAACAGTGTGTTACGCATGCGGCACAATGTATTGTGTGTAAAATAATAATAGGAAATCTGACCAGAATTACCAGCTTTATAATCTTTCCAAACTAAAGAGAAGGGATTAAAGTGTTTTCGAGTTTTCTTTAAAGCCTTTTCAAGAAGACATTCAAAAAGGTTAAGGTAAAATGGTGATGATGCCTACCTTTCTTGAGTTCAGATGATGTGTTAGACTGCTTGCTGCTGACTCGAGCTGATCTCCGCGCGGCTGTCTTCCGTGTCTTGAAGAAGCCACTGGACATGCGAGTTAGTTCCTCTGACCTTCCACCTTGTAAGGCTGTAAAGAAGGGTGTTTACTGCATTTTAGTAAGAGATTCAATAAGAGATGTTAACTGGATTTTAGTTATAGGTTTAATAAGAGATGTTTACAGCGTTTTAGTAAATAGTAGCAAGAGACCATAACCTCTGTATGGTGAATTGAGGTTTTTGCCTGAATTCTGATTACCGCAAGTAATCTCATTTCTTGTATAATGAAGAAAATTTAAAAAGCCCTCTGCCCGACAATGGAACAACATAATGCTAACAGTAATTATATTTATTGTACAAACATAAGTCCCGCAGCAAGAATAAAACCTGCACTGGAAGGCATTATGAAAATAATGAAATATTTAAAGTCCCCACCGTTTCAGTAGAGGGGACTTTAATAGCGCTGTTATGATTTTTCATAATCCACATCGATGGGCCAGATTTTTGTGGAATATGAAACTAAAGCTTTCAACCGGACACTAGTTTGCCGTCCACATACCAGAATGCACTGATACTGCAGAAGTCACTCAACAGTAACTCATGGACGCCAGGGAGCCAGCGATTTCGTCCCAGAGATGTCGCGGCATCAATTTCTGACGAACCGGTGAGAAATCTGTCAACTGACGGATTTCCACGCCACCAAAGTTTCAAACTCACCATCAACAGAGTGCCGCCTGCTCCGGGCTTGAAGACGAACAGTTACTGGTAGCAGATAGGCTCATTGACGCCAGCGAGCCCAGCGAGTCTTGTCCCACCTCCGACGAACGAGTTGACAGGTTTCTATGTCACAGTTTACAAACTCACCATTAACAGAATGCCGCCTGCTTCCCGGGCTGGAAGACGAGCAGTTGCTGGCGGCAGACAGGCTCATGGATGCCAGCGAGCCCAGCGAGTCTCGTCCTAGGGGCGTTGCGGCGTCCACTTCAGATGAACCGGTGAGAGTTGACACCTGGAGAGAGAAGATAATTTGATCATTTTTATACGATTAGTATGTGTAGTCACTACACACACTGTAGTGTAAATAAAGGGCAATTTGTATTTTATCATACGAAAAGATTAGAGTGATGAAAATTGCTTTACTTACTAAGAGCCTAGAGAGCATTATGCATTTTTTCAGTGCCTTTTTTAAATTAAAAAACTAATGATATTAATTACCTACCTAAGTATTTATTAAAAAGTTACCGGACTGGTATTATGGGACGCTAGTGTGTGCGCGTCGAGAGATGCAAGCGAAGTGCAACTCTCTCTCGATTTACTTCTCGAGCCTCTTCTCTCTCCAAGAAGCAGGCCCAGTCGCATATACAAGTCATTCTGCCGCCTCGACTCATAACCAGCTTGCTTGATATGCCCGCCTTCGTCATCTGAAAAAAGAAACATTTCGTTCTAAATCTAAACTTTGCGCGCCAAGCTGAAGCAACGCTTTTTAATCTGTGCTTCTTTAAACACGAGCGCTTTACGTTCCAATTTAACATAATGAGCCTATTGAATGCACAACAAACAACCAAAAAACCAACACTGAAATAAAAAAAACAGCACTCTAAATAATAAACTCAGTCATAAAACTTTTGTATTGTTTTCAAATAGGTATTTTAATCAGGTTTAAAATGTACGTCAAATCAACATGCTTTAAGGTAGATTACAAATTCTGCGTTATAGTGGGTGGACGGCCAGGTTACCTCTAAAAAGGTTTCACTCAACCAGATGGTGCCTATTTGGTGACACAAACTTGGCTTATGTAAATCTATTGTAACACGTTACTTTAGGTGACTGACAAACTTTAGTGGGTGTCCCTGATACCCACTTGTGTGTCAATGATTACTAAACTATGACAAGAAATGACATCATTAACGGCTATGAATGACGCCCGCACTAGCTAGAACAAGGTGATTTATTACAAAAAATTGGTTCGTTACCTATTTATTATAAGCACCTTTATTGTATAAGATGTTGTTCATTATAACTCGTAGCGTAGTAATTTTGACAGTATGACTCATCCAAAAGTAGCAACTTCTAAAAACTTCGGATACTATAAATACAAAATAAATGGACAGGTGTTTCAGGATTTTTCAAAATAACCCTTAAAAAGGGGAGTAATAGGGTGTCAAAGTTAGTATTGGAACTTTTTAACAGGGGCGGTGCGATTTGCTGGAAACTCAGTTTGGTTACTTTAAATGCAAAATAAATGGACACGTGTTTCAGGATTTTTCAAAACAACCGTTAAATAGGGGTGTAATGGGGTGCCAAAGTTTGTATTGGAACTTTTTAACGGGCGGTGCGAATGGCTTAAAACTCAGTTTGAAATCTAACGCATACGCATTCGCGGGCAACAGCTAGTAAAAAATTATGTGTTTATGGTGGTAAACTACCGACCCACTAAACATAGATTACAGGTAATTCCCACGTCATAAACAATTACCATTGGTCCGGGACGTTACGACTTCCGTTGGGGTGCTGCCTATATTATGTTACTTTCGACCATTAGTGGGCTCAATGGTGGCATGGAACGCGTAAAGATACTTTATTTATTCAAATTAGGAGACCGGCGCTAAATAAAACTTTTTTTATCCTTTATCGGTTTCTTACTATACTATTTTTGAATGTAAATAAATAAATGGAAATAGGAGAGGAAATCGGTGACCAATATTTTTAAATCCAGTCTATTTAATAGGTATTAAGTAGTTTTTAAGGTTCCGTACAGGAAGGAGATAAGGGATCGGGCCAAAGGGACCGTCTTCGCTGTCCGTCCGTCCGTTTGTCAGCGGGCTGTATCTCATGATCTCGTAATAGGTAGAGAGTTGAAATTTTCACAGAGCATGTATTTCTATAAAAAATAAAAGGGGGCTCCATAAAAGAAACATTTATGTACATGTACGATTGTACGGAACCCTTCGTGTGCGAATTCGACTCGCACTTGACCGGTTTTTTGACTACTCCTATTAGTTTCACTATTTTTGTTCAATCCAAAATAGCTTAAGACATCCAATTGGGTAACCTATTATATTAGAGAGTACTTAGGTATTTATAACAAAAAAAAATACATAATACCTTCATAACATTTTTTATGCGGTCATCAAAACTGTACAATCTGTACATATACGTTTTAATATATTTTAGTGCTACCATCACAACGTCTAATTGAGCAATGACCGCAGTTGACCGATGACATATTCACAGAGTCATGTCACGGGATATTACGGTCATCTGTCTGGGCTTATTTCGACAAAAAAAAAAACAAAAAGTCCGGCTTCGCTGACCTCGGTTGACTTTCAAGGTATTCTGCAAACGAGATTCTTTTTTTAAATCTCACGTTTTACTGGCAATGCCTAATGAGTTTTTGATTTTTCATGATTTCCGGACGAAACTAATTCATTCGCATTAAAATCTAGATGGTACCATAACAAACTAATTTACCGAAAAAAAAACAAAAAACTGAATGAAATACAAATACAAATAATTTATTAATAACTCCATAGTTACATGTCACAGAAAAAAAATAATATATTAATATTATGGTAAACATAAAAACTCATTTAACTCGTAGAATGAGTGATTCAATAGCCACTGCTTTAGTCTAATCTTGAACCAGCCGATGGAAGGGTTTAAGGGAACATTAAGGGTTGAAATACCTAATAGGTACTATACATTCTAATAAGTGCTTATTTAAATCTAGCTTTTTTGGAGCAACTCTACAAAACAAAGTCTCATCCTTACAATGGCCAGGAAACCACCCACAAGCGTCATTGACACCGAACCTGTATCTCCAGTGACTTACTATTCGTTTATCTACACCCTACGCCCGTATAAACTATTCGTTCATCTATAAACTACGTATAGTTCAAGGCGCACATCCACATTCAATACTAACTATTCCTCAAACTGCGCCCCGCCTGTTAAATCCATAGTAACTATGTTGTTAGCTGCGCACAGCGTGGGAGCGGTTTTAGCAATCCTGTATCCCTGCAAATATGTGGGAAGATTACTGGAGCCGTCTGAGCTTTTTAGATTCCTTGGCTAAAAACAATAGAAATGCGTTTAAAAATGCAGTAAAAAGGTTTAGAAATGCTGGGATTGGGCGTCTATAAATGCGAAAGCTACCTGATTACCTGCTTTAATAATTGTTGTGGTGTGAGTACTTTATCCTAAAAGTTTTTGGTAGTTCCCCCGAATACTCAAACGCGACTCAGAGTTAAGCACGCCTCAAGTCGCGGTTTTTTGACAGTTTTTGATGAAAATCTGTCAAAAACTCGTCACTTGAGACGTACTCAACTCTGAATGCGATTGAGTATTCGGGGGTTTGTCTACTTTCAATCACTCAGCGAAGAACGAAATTAGATGATTTTGTTCCTGACCTACAAAACTGTTCTTGTGAATGCTAAGCTGAAGGCAAGAGCTAGCGAAAAAATTTGTTTTGTCACATTGTGTCAAGTGCACGAAAAGTCACACTTTAATCCTTTCGTCACTGGTTCGTAAGATCTAGTAAAATCTACCCTATTATTATAAAGTACAGTAAAGTTTTTGTACCTAAAAGCTACATTATTCCTGAGCGTTGTAGACTATTTCATTCTTACGCGCTTGAGACTGCATATTTCAGTTAGACTTAAACAAAGAAAATTTATGTGCGCTATACCAGTACTCTCAAACATTGTGAGGAAACCCGCGGCTTAGTCAGCTCCGTACGTATTGACCATGTCTTTCCTGAGGACAAGGCCAACTAAGCTGAGAGGATGGAATAGGTGCCGGGCAAGCCTACTCCATCTTAATTCGTCCCGGGCACTACAGCGTCCCGTTAGTGAAGTTAAAAGTTAATCATGGTAATAGGCTTTAGTTAAACAAAGACAGGATGAAAACTAGATTTTATGGCATCGAAAAGATGTGGTTTAGGAAATTGCCAACCTTGTAAGATTATTTGCTGTTGTGGTTAAACCGTGTCGGGTGGCAAACCGTTTCCCACGGCAGATCCGCAGGTGTACATCTCCAGTTACTATCGCTGGAGTATAATCCTTATAACCATAGTCATAAGGTCAAAAGTCATGTACGTTTCTCTGGTCCGGTGTCTAATATTTCTTTAGCTTGAACTTTGCCGGTAATATAAGCTGGATAATAAAGTACTACCAACTTACAGGAGCTACTCTGACTATTCTTTTATGTCTATTATTCTACGAACGGATGTTCGTAGGTTGAATATAAAAATTACGTTACAAGTATGTACTTTCAAACGGTGAAGGAAACATAGTGAGGAAACCGGCATATCGTAGAACCTAAAATGTTCGAAAACATTTGACATGTGCACGAAAGGGGCCTTTGAGGAGCATTTAGATCCTTTCACCACACTGGTTCGTAACAACTAGTAGTATGACAGTGCAGAATTGGTTGACCTAAGGCTACCAACAAAATTATAAAGACCGCCTTCAAACCAAAATACAAATACAAATAATTAAGAGCACAAAATGCAAACTAGCCATCAAATAAAGACGTCAATAAGCTAACAGGCGTCAATATCAAACCAATAAGGATTAGATCTACTTTCTGCGGCCCACAGACTGCGCGGGAGTTGGGGGCGGTGCCCTTGATCCGTAAATCAAAACTACGGATACCTACAACGCAGCGTTGGTTGACTTTGACTATCAACAGGCTTGTCTAAAGGTATTGTCGTTTTGTAGGTGAGTAGTTACTAATTTATGATGAAAACTAGCTTTGGGAGAAGTGCTCGTGGCGTAGCTTGCTTAGACGTTCTTGATCGTTGAAGTTAAGCAATGTTGTGCGCGGTCACAATTCGGATGGGTGACCGCAAGTGGCATTACGAGCCGAGCGCTTCCATGCTTCGGAAGGCACGTTAAATTGTCGGTCCCGGCTTTTAAGTCGTTAAGCCATGACAGAGGCCTTTAGGCGTCCTTAAAAAACTCCGTCACAAAAGTTGGCCACTAGCTCCTGTAAAGGCTGTAAAATGAATTTCTTGAACAAAAATATATATTACAAACATGTTTTTTTGTTTGTAAAAGATATCAACGCGCTCCAGCAAAAATAATTTTACTATAATAAAAATATCACCCTCATTTTTGAAGCCTACAAAAAGTTATACAATTCCACTAAACTCTAGTAATAACAATAAGTTGCTTTTGACACCTCCTCAAAGTAACATCTGCTAAACCATATTCGATGTTTATGACACCAATAAACATGCTTTGTAGCCTTTCGTCTACTCCAAAACTGATTTACATTTACATTTCGAAAGTTATATCTTACCTTATAAGATATTTATTATCCCTGTAAATCCACGCTATCATTGATTATCGAATCCGCCCACGGAGTTGTTATTTTGTCACCGATGCTTTATCTCGAATGAATTGTTCTAATAGCATCGTCATTGAGTTTTTATTTCGTGGTTTTAAAAGTTTTAACCTGTTCAAAACCACCATCATTTATGTGCACCTTATGGTTTAATGATGTACAAGTTTTTATCCCTTTTTAGAAGATATTCGACATTACTTTACCTCCTTTTTTATTCGGGACTAAATTGAATAATGTTAATATCAGCTAAAACGGATTTATTCTATATACATACGTTATACAAACGATTAAAAATAATTGCCAATATTGTTACTAGATGTTTACCTATAAAACTTATCAGTATGTTACCTGCATTCGTTATGGTGTGAAGTGCATAAGTTAAAACTTCATGCTAGTGTAATAAATATTCATATAACGATCATGTCAGTCAATTAAGTTTGATGAATAATGTAGATATGCTGTCAAATACGTATTAATATTAACATTATGACTTGTTTATTATAAAACATTGAATAAAAAGTGCCCTGAAATTACACAAATGCAAAAAAAACCACACGCAAATTCAAATAACCAAGCTGATGTGCAAAAAACAACGCCGATGCAAACAGGCAATAAGATGTGCAAAAGTCAGACCGTGCCGGATCGACTTGGAATGTGAACTGGATTCCGATGAATCGATTTAAACAAAGACCGATCTGTCAGTCGATCGGCTTCTCCAGATAGAGATGTTACTGGTAAAGTTTTCATATCGATTGAGATATCTCTCAATACAGTTAAAAGTTTCTCAACAGATATTAAAAACATAAACGAATCTCCACTTATTTTCTAATTTCAAACGCAAGGAAAAACTTAGTTTCGTTAAGTTCAGCGTTCAATGGTTTGAAAAGATTCATCAAAATCCAGTTCACATTAGATTTCCGTGCCTGTCAAACTGTTGAGCCCCTGAGGAACTGAGGAGTGCGCGGTCCAAAGAGACCTGATCTTATTGAAGACCAGGCTGTGCCACGCCGCGCTTCTAGGACCTTCCTCCGGCAAGCCTGTAGAATCACAACTACTTACTGTCCAGTTCTTTCGTGTCTACAATCCGTAGGGCTAATGTTATCATCATCAACATCTCGACTTCAGTTACGACTAGGTATAGACCTCCTTTGTGATATTCTCCACGATCCTGTGCATTCAGGTCCGACAAGTCACGTGTACTACATCTGCTTACAATCATGTACCTAATAATAGTGACCGAAATGTACTGACACAATACTTTTCTTCTTTAAATATATTTTAAATTGTATTCTAAATGCATTAATATTATTTGTATGTCATAATATTATGATTGAATATGCTGGACTCCATTGACATGTATAACGGAAATGTGTTTTTATTATGACCATATAGATAAATAAACGATTTTATCTTATATCGATTATGTGACCAGATGAGAATATAGGCGTAGTCAGAGGCAAGACTTAGTGTGGCCGAAGATTTCCGTAAGTGACGTTTGCAAGCCCATTTCTGTAACACCTTTCCAATAATAGTGTGCGCTTATATGTTTTCTTAACTGTATTCAGTATTTTTTGTCTATAAATAAATATACCTACTACTTTTACAACCGCATAGTATTTGGCGTATGATTGGCGTGACTCGATGTAGAGTTTCTTTTCTGTCAATACCCGTTTCAAGATAAGCGGAACATCAATTCGACGCCCCAACCGAATAAAGCGGTAACAGAAAAATCGTAATTTTACAGGAGAGCCAAAAAACAGAAAAATTTGTTTCGTCACTCGTACAAACAACCAATTTCAACAAATTTGGTATCGTTAGACGCGAAAAAAAATTAGCTTCCATATAAAATAACGAGCTATCGTGACAAACTCCCAAATTCCAGGTTAAGAAAGAAAAACTATATTACAAGTTTATTCGTCTAGGACTGTACTTCGTTTTTTTTTGCGTACCTGTTTACGTCTTTATTCGTCTCAAAACACCAACAGGGATTTTGTGTATCAAATACATACCTACCTTTTTAAAGGATTTTTTACGTATAAAGGCTCTGCGTACTAAACCATTACGCCATTATTCGCCTACAGATTGTTTAGTATATTTTCAGTAACTTTGTATTACCTGCCTTTTTAAAAATCAAAACGACCATCATTTCAAATGGAAAGAAATCGTGTAACTTTTTGTTTATTTATTATAAATCAGTAAAACAAAGTGTTTAGGAGTTTAAGCTTTTATTTACTTAATCATTAATCAACAATTTACTAATCTTTTATAAAAAACACGACATTTCTATCATAATTTAGCAGGAAAAAAATATTTTTACATAAAATTTTCTAAATTTGGTATTATCTATATTATTCATGATTTTTACATGTTAGAGCAACAAAAATACTTTCATAGAATCAATATTTTTTAGAATAATGTTCAACAACTTAATTACCTACCATAAACTATGTATCTCTATGCCATTAACAAAAAACACTATGGTAAACAACCTCCTACCAGCTTCCACCCTTTGGGTATGGGCTATACTATCTGTCAAGCCGTATAAGTAGGCAATTCTAAATCAAATAGGAACTTATTGTTTACATAAAAAGAGATAATTTCAAAGTCCATCACTTTGAAGTTATTTTAATAACAATATACTATTACTTTTTAACATATATAATAATCTTAGTTACTCATAACATAAATCACATTTTTCTTGTACTCTTAGTAACTAAATTACTGTTAAACTGTAACAGATCACAATTTGTTTTATTACCTAGTTACTATATATTACTACTACTAGTGGCCGCTCTTGATCATTCATTTTGTGGTATAAGCTGTCTATAAAATCCTTGATATTGCACAGGAATTTCCTCTGAATCACATAGGCTGATCAGTTCATTGTATAAAGGCCTGGGCACAGGAATCAATTGGTCATAAGCTGGTTGAAGGCTAAACACATCATTTTCTGAGGTGTTATTGTTCCTTCTCTGACGAGAAACTTGGCGATTGGTAGTCATACTCTTGTATTATATGAAAATAGAACTTCTATTACAGAAATAGTTTAGAAGACGACTTATCTGGAGTGGCGCTTTCAATTTTTATTTCTCTTATTTTAGACCAGCATATTTTTTCACGGTTGTCGTTATGTAGCCGATTTTTCGTTCCATCTGATACTAGCTTCTTGATATGATAGAAATCTGATTGCTGCATCTCTTGCATTTGAAACTTCTCTCCAGTTACTTTTGCGTTAGTTATGATGCAGTACATTTTTCAAAGTCAAAGTCAAAGTCAAAAATTTTTATTCCATAAAATCACTGGGATCACTTGGACACGTCTTAAATCTACGTTGCATTTACACCTGTTCGTAACGCGACCAGGCGTGGAAGATACAGGCAAGAAACCACGCTTGGCTATTTTTTTGGAAAATGATCCCTTTACAATCATGTTATAAAAGGAGTTGGAGCATTCAGTCCCAAGCATTTTTATCTTCTATATAATCGGATATTTTATAGTAAGCTTTTTTATACAACTTTTGTTTTATTAGTGTTTTGAATTTATTAACTGACAAATTTGTCATCTCGCTTGGGACTTTGTTATAGAAGCGTACACATTGCCCTTTAAATGATTTATTAACTTTACCTAGCCTAATCGTGGGTACAGCAAGTTTATCCTTATTTCTAGTATTAACACTATGATTATCACTATTTTTCTTAAACTTACTAACATTTTTATGTACGTACATCAAGTTTTCGTAAATATATTTTATCTGGTATATAAATCGTATGATGTTTCTTAGCTCTTTCAATGCAAGAGGACATCGTGTAACCTTTCGTCTGACTGTAGCCTTTAACAAAAAACCTGTAGGTTATATTAACTGCAAACTTTCTGCTTGCAAACTTGTACATGGCAAAGACTATTCTATTACGATTTTGCCCAGTGCAAGAGTCAGAATAGAATGAAATTGTGTGTTTTCCTTGTTCTGCTTCCTGTTTTATGTAATGGTAAAGACAACTTGCTATATCGATGACTCCCCGTTTAGCAATCTGGTGATGCCAAACGAAACAGTATCTTTGTTTGATAAGAATGTTGTATAATGTAAAATTATACACGTCATACTTTCTTTTATAGTAGAAACAATTTACTTCAGATTGTGGAATGTGCAGCACTTTTTCTAAATCGAAGCATGCAACGGTTTGCGTGGATTTATCAAAAGTTGTCTTCTCTAAATCTTTCATCTTACGTAAAGTCTCTTTTTCTTCCCTGTGTTGTTCATTATAATGGGACTCCACCACGGGAATGATCTGATATGATCAATTATTATGTACTTTGTTGTGTGTCTTCGCTCATTCTTTTGGGTCCATTTAAATGAGTCTCTCTTTAATCAGTTAATGTCGAGTTTCTTGGGTGAGGAAAGAGATGATTAACAGCAATTAGCGTTCAAATTACGTATTAAGCATCTAAAATAATGATTCACAAATCAAAATACTTTACATTCTGGAAATACGAAGCCTAATAATGTTTACGATTATTAGTTTTATCTAGATTAATAGTACAGTACGTAATAATAAATCATTCACACTTACTTTTAAACCATATTGCGATAAGAACTTTCGACTAACTAATTCGTATTAGTGTTAACATTCTAGAGAAGGTGTTGTTATTGCGAGAATAAAAGACTACTAACGCAATACCATCAAAACATTTGATCGTATTCAGTCGAATAATAGCATAACATTTTCTTACTTGTTTCTTCTGGTAACTGGCAGTTATCTGGATGAACGTAAGATGTTGAAGTGGTGTTATTCGCCTTTTTTTCGTATGACAAATTTCGATAGAACAAAGACGTCTCTAGTAATAACTCTGAAAGTTTTGGTTATAAATTTGTGAAAAAAATATATGTCATGCATCTAGGTACGTAGAAGCGTAATATGCAATAAAAAAAATTTCGCGTAATATGACATTACCGCTTTATTCGGTTGGGGCGTCGAATTTGATCTGTGTCCGACAAAACCGTCGTAAATTGTAAATTGGAATATAATTTCGGAAAAATTTAATCTTTGACTACTTTGACGAACGGCAAGAGTAGTGTCAGTGACCTCTGACCAAGAAAAAGTGAGATGAAAAGTATAATAAAAAAAACTGGTCAAGTGTGAGCCCAATTAGCAAAAGAAGGGTTCCCTACCATCGTACATGTCGGTACTTTTTAATATGACTTTTACTCTACGTAATTAAAAAACTCTACCTATTACGGTTCATGAGATACAGCCCGCTGACAGACGGACAGACAAATGGATAGACAGACGGACAGCGGAGGCTTAGTAAAAGGGTTCCGCTGGCATCTGTTTGGGCACGGAACCCTAAAAATGGACCCATTCCATTTTTACAAAAGTCTATGAAACTGTCTGCATCTTTAATTGGTCATACGATACAGAATGTATAAGTATGATGTATGAATACAGAATATTGTCACAACAATACGATAACAACAGTGATTACACAATCGTTCCCGCGTTACGTTTTGTTTCGCCATAGGGAACAAGGCCCCAGAGAGGGAAGGGAATAATTCAATTACTCACGAACTAAATAAATTAATTGAAATTGAAAATGTAACATTCGTGCACCAACAGACCCGACTCGCTGTCTGCTTGCAAAAGTACCTTTTTAGGTATTTGTTGCAGTCTAAGTGCAGAACTAGACTTTGTACAACGTGAGCGCTAAGCCAACAGTTAACAGTCACCTGACCCCACACTAGGATTCCTTGTCGTGGGTATCAGAAACTACGAGTACCATGGTACCACAACACCCAGACCCGGAAGAAATATTTGTAGAACATGCAACTATTTCTCCCGCAGCGGGAATCAAACCCTCTTACGTCTCAGCTGAGCAACCTCCCGCCACGCCACCGAGGACAACAAAGCTTTACAGGCAAATTGCATTACGACTGTTATTTTTTAATAAATGCTCCTGTGTGAGTTCTCACCGTACTTCAATTTACCGAATTTTTCACGATGGCATTCCTTTAGAATGAAATATGCAGGAGACGATTTGTGTCCGAAAGCAAATGCTTTGTGTTTTAAACGGGAAAAAATGTAGTTTTAGTAATCGTTTAGAAAAACGTAAGTTTGTTTATTTTTTAGTAGTTAACATTCTTTTATGTGGCAACTGTAAGATAATCTCATATGGCGAACTGTTTTAATTGTTGCGTATTAACTTACTTTGACTGTAACATATTGACTAACAAATGTACTAGACCGGTCTAAAGACCCAGTTTTCTTAAAAAGCGGCCACTGACGTCTATTCTGAGACGTTATATCACTTTCACAGTTTTGAGTCTAATATCCAAGATGCACCTAATGAGTTGAGTTTGATTAATCTACCATTTAATTTGTTTATTTTTTAAATTTAGTTCTTTATTTTATTTTAACTGTAAAAATTTAGTAGGTAAATATTATTTCTTGATTGCAATTAGTTTTAATCGTCTACTTACTGTAGGTGTGTAGGAAAGAACAAAATGTGACGTGTTATTCTTGTAATTTACGAAACAAATGATCATTGATTATTGTTGAGAAACCAGTACACAAAGAGCTGCATAGGATCTCCGTCGACTACTTTCTTCCATTACCTGTGTGGTGAAAGGATTTAAAGCGCGCCTCAAAAGTTCCTTTCGTGTACTTAATGTTTCAAAGATTTTTCGAAAAGAAAAATCAAATACTTTTAAGTAACAAAAAATTAAATTCTTTATTCAAAGAATAAAATTTAAATTACAATTTAAACTTTGTCCATTTGTATTGCCTTTTTGTTCTGTTGCGGTCACAGCCCGATTACAGAACGGGATAATGGAAAATCGGCTTACATCAACGTCTTGTCACGCTCGCTGTGTGCCCGGCGTGACGGTCGTCATGTAACCTTCACCGCTTTTTAGAAGACGGAGTCTAAGGGCCTACGTACATCCGGTGGGAACGCGTGGGAGAGTTGCAATTGTCAAACCACTCAAAACTTTACTTATTTACGATGACTCCTCAACCTGGTTCTAGAGAGAGAACATAGGTATTAATTTTTTAATACGGTCTGTTTGTCTGTTTTTTCTTTTCCCTTTCAATCAATGGTGCAAACATAACTAACCAGGTACGTCTGCACCATTAATGGTGCAAACATAATTAACCAGTTACGTCTGCACCATTAATGGGGCAAATCAATGGTGCAAACGTAACCGCGGTGACCTGACGGCTTGGTTTTACTCCTATTTTGTGCCAATATTATCTTAAGATCATCCGAAGGGTGCCAACCGGACTCTAATACCGCCTCCGCGTCCGTCCATCCGTCTGTCAGCGGACATCTCATTAAACCGAGTCACGAGAGTTGAAATTTGAGAGAGTGTGTATTGTCTATGATAGCAAATAATAAAAAATAAAAATATAGAGGGACCCATACAAGAATCATTTCTTAATATACAATGGAACGGAACCCTTCGTGTGCGAATTCGTCTTGCACTTGACCGGTTTTATTCATCAGATATGTACTGACATAGAAGAAAAAGTGACGAATATTATTCATAAGGTTGCTGGCTGGACCTAGGTGGAAAATGGCTCACACTTAGTAGTCAATGAAGTCGCGTTGCGTAAAGTTTCAATTACTATTTCATTAAAAAAAATGCACTTTCGACTCTGAACACTTTCCCAAATTACATGTCTGATTTAATCTTTAGAATCCTAAAATATTATGAGGATCAGCTTCTAATAAAATTCGATGTTGATAAGTAATGATTCACCAGGGGTTCACAGAATCTATTCCTATAAGTGGTTATGGGCTTGCATTGTCACGTACCTATACAGAATATGCCAAGGGATGGCAAATATAATGGCCGTGCCTCTGGTCACCCTAAATTCCTTTGTATCCATTCTGAAATATAATCTACAGATAGGCTAGTAATCGTCTTTTATTTTCACTTTCTTCTATTTTGTAAAATCATTTCGACGCTGCAATGATTCGACTTCATACATTGATTTTAACTCCTTGTGGAGCTAAAGTAGTGGATACTTACCAGACAAAGGCACATGGTTGTCGTGGGAGTGACGACTCCGCTGACCGAAGGGACTGCGAAGCGACTTGGGGCTGAGGAAGAATCTTCTTCTCGTGTGCGGTGGGGTGGGGCAGCTCTGGACCAAGTTCGTGGCCTGTGGAAATAAAAATAAGTCAAAAGACCTAGAAACAACAACAAATATTCTAAAGCCTGGTATTTTGAGGCTTCTTTGAGGCATTCTAAAGCTAAAAGAAATGTATGAATAGTGCAAAAAGGCTTCATTGCTGGTTCAGTCTAGCAAAAAAAAAGAACATTTATGGTGTCGACGATTTCACGGTCTAAAGAGGACATCTACCAAACTGAGGTTTTCTTTGTCCACCACAGCACAGGCCAAAAAAAGCACCGCTCTAGTGTAAATCATTTGACCTGCTCAATATCGTCGTGGATGTGGCCACCAAAAGACAGCACAAAATAGTTCATCCTGGATTTCTATAGAAAGGTTACCTCCTTTCTCTGATCCAGCAGAGGACGAGGTCAGGTTAGCTCAGCAGAGCACTGGTGGTCTAGTGCTCAGTGACCCCGCCTTCCGATCTTAAGATCGAGGCATAAAATCCGGTCGTGTACCAATGGATTTTCGTGTTCGAAGAAATTATGTGCGCTATACCCGTACTCTCAAACGGTGACGGAAAACATCGTGAGGAAACCAGCATGTCGAAGAAGCTTTCGAGGCTCACTTTAAATCCTTTCACCACACTGGTTCTAAAGAATTAGTGGCATAACAGATACCTCAGCAAAGGACTTCTATCAGCTGATGTAGTTACCTGTTTGGGTGGCTTCGGCAGACGCATCGGGGACTGCCAGTCGTCGGGGCGCTGCGGCGAGGGGGTGTACCGCTCCATGGGGCGGCGCTGGCTGCGCGCGCACAGGGGGCACGCTTCGTTCCTGAACATGCACGAGTAGCACCTGCAATGTCATTTGCCATTCGATTACTAAAAAAGCTTGGTAAAAAAGGCAAAAATCTTCATAAAAATTTGCTTATGTGTTATTCCAGTGCACATAATATGTATATTTTAAGTTTCAGCGCCATTTATCCCCAAACTAAGCAAAGCTTGTAATATGGACACCAGATAGCTTATAAAATACTTATATACGTTTTTTGTAAATACACATACCTACATACTTTTAATACATATTTTAACAACACCCAGACCCGGAAGAAATATTTGCAGAACATACAAACATTTCTCCCGTAGTGGGAATCGAACCCGCGCTTCTTGCGTCTCAGCCGAGCCCCCGCGACGCCACCGAGGTCGTCAAAAGCTGTACCTGTATTTTCTAAGTGACAATTTCGTCGAAGATGTAGGGGCAGAGTTATTTCGGGTACATACCTTTCATGTCCGCATGTGTCGATAAGTTTCCTCTTCTTGCCTTTGTCAAAGGGCATATTACAGCTGGGACATGTCGTGCCGCCAGTCTCGCTGTCCAATAACTGTCTGATTGCAGCTAAATCTGAAAAAAAAGAATATACAATAAATGGCAACACTAAACGACGACTAAACTACTCGGTAACGTGGCGGGCGAGTGTTCGGCTGAGACGTTAGAGGTGCGGGTCCGATTCCCGCTGCGGGAGAAATGTTTGTATGTTCTGCAAATATTTCTTCCGCAAAGTATGCTTAATTTGGGGCTAGATGGCGCTATGCTAAATCTCCACAAATATATTATTTTTTATTGCCATAAAGCTCGTCAATGCGGGCAGCATCGTGGCCATGCTTTTACATATTTGGCAACTACCTGGATCAGTTGAGCTGTCTATAGATCGTTTACATCTATCTGCCTTTAAAAACCTCAAACATTTTGTAAATAGGTACATAAGTAGTTATTATCACGCCCGTATCACAAATGGGGTGGGCATGTACAAGTAAACATAAGAAAAGCTTGCATCCACTTCTGATTTAAAGTCCTAAGATTGATATGGTGAATCATAGTGACAGGTAATCAGCCCATCGCACGTATAAATAGTCCATCCTTTTGGAGAGGATACTATCCTTTAGCCGACTTTTACGACATGCTCGGAGAGAGAAGCAGCTGGACGCATTCTATGCTTTTTCTTTACTTCTAGTCTCTTCTTGTCCAGCAGAGAAGTAAATAATATTTCTAAATGTATGTGATTATGTAGTTTTTTTTTCTTTTATAATCGAATACATTCCGAGCCATGTGATCGAAACAACTGGTGGAAGCTAACACATAAAATATATGCGTAGTCACTGGGCGTGGCAATCGATTATCACCCTAATGATCCTTGAAGTTATTCAGATAATAATGTTCATATTCCTTTTCCAGTTCAGTTAACCATTATGACGAGAACATGGATGGAATTCGGATTAAAATGGAAATAAACGGGCTTGTTTTTACGGCATAAAACTTTGGTTAAGTACATTTTATTTAGTCCGCTCAACCTGGTTACAAACTCTATACTTAGTCGAATACATAGTTCTGGAAAAATTATTTGCAGAATATTCAAACATGTCGAATCATGGTCGACTTTGATGGAGTGTCGGGCGAGAGCTCGGCTGAAACGCAAGAGGTACGAGTTCAATTCCCGCTGCGGGAGAAATGTTTGCATGTTCTAGTAGATTCTACAAACATTTCTTCCGGGTCTGGGTGTTTTGATATTGTGTATTATAAGTACCTATAATATAAAAAAAAGTATTACAAGCTTTAGGCTAGATGGCGCTGTGTGAAATGTCCACAAATAATTTTTTTTTCTATTTATGTATTTTGCCGCATTGAACCTGCACCTCTCATCCACTTCTTAACTGTTAGCAGGTTTTTACTCACATGGACTTATTTAGCAATTATAATAAGTAATCAAAAATAATTTGTATACTAAGTGTAGCCCGTGACTTCGTACGCATATAATTTTTTGCAACAAAAGGTAGACTATGTCCCCAGAATGCAATCTGCCTCCTCACCAAATTTTATCTAAATCTGTTCAGCGGTTTAGGCGTGAAAAGGTAACAGACAGAGTTTATTTCGCAGGAGCTTTTTCTGCTTTCAAATAAGTGGAAAAAGGCGATAGGTACTATGCGTGTACTACAAATTATTCTCTAATTACTCGGACGAAGCAAATTCGTATAATTTAGGTAGAACTTCACTTAAGGTAAGTTCGTTTAATCCTCAAATATATCGAATTCGATTTGCCCCAGTGTGCCATAGCAACAGCCACTATATTTTATTAAGTTTCGGTGAAATACAGCTGATTTATCGTCGCCTTCTGAAAACGTTGCAGTCAAAATTTAAATCAACACTCACATTAAGCGCTACGTAAATCACTTGCATGTACGAAGTAATTAAATACGAGTGATCTCACTCACACACGCGAGGGTAGAATATATCTGTCTCTGTCTATCACGAGCAAATTAGTGATCTACTAATAGTGTTTTTTTACTATATCTGTCTCTCTTTTAAGAGTACATTAATAATGATTTTTGTGACCGACTTTGAAAATTGAAAAGGACAGGGAATTAACTGCAAGGCAATTGGCCTAATTTTGTAATGTTTTTACCGAAGCCAAAACAAGTTCGTAAACGTTTAAAAATTTCGTGCCGAGTAGTTTTTTATAGTGTAAATTTGAGACGTTGACTTTTCTGATTTAACTCTTACCGTTGGTAGCTCATTTTGGGCATCAAGGTGTTACTAGCCATATATAACATCCAGAATACACTACCTGATTGATACCTAACGTTTTGTCCTGATAATAAATTTAACCAGTAATAAATCGTTAAAAATAAATAAATAAATATTTGACACAGCACCATCTAGCCCCAAACTAAGCAAAGCTTGTACTATAGGCACCAAATGGCTGTTATAATACTTATGTAGGTACTTTTTTTAGCACCAAATAGTTGATACAACTACTTATATACTTTTTTGTAAATAAATATTTGTAATACAACACCCAGATCCGAAAGAAATATTTGCAAAACATACAAATTAAGAAAGAAAAGAAAGAAACTATTTATTTGGCCCCCAAATACTCCAATCAAATAAAAATTACTCTCATAGCGGGAATCGAACTCTTGCACCTAAGCCGAGCACTCGAACGCCACGCCACCGAGGTATATCAATAACCGATTAAAACCGGTATTAATTGAAACAGCTGCCAATATTTACGTCATACGCAGTTTCAGCTTTCTTTTCGTGACCTTTCGCTTTGACAGATATATGTGTTATCACGTGCGTTAATGAAACGGGCTAAATAATGGGATGTTGCGTAATTGGTGCAGTTAATAACTGAACTGGTGCATTTTGGCAGTAGCTGCCGGATTTTTAAGTTATATTGACTAAAGTACTGAAGTACTAAACTGAGAGCACTGGTGGCCTAGTGGTAGTGAATCCGCCTTCCGATTTAGGTCGTGGGTGGTACGGCCGTGCACCAATGGATTTTTTTGTTAGAAAAAAATATGTGCGCCAGTACTCTCAAACGGTGAAGGAAAATATCGTGAGGAAATCGGCATATCGTAGAAACTAAAAAGTTCGAAATTATGCGTTAAGTGTACGAAAGGAGTATTCGGGGGTTTGAGGCGCACATAAATCCTTTCATCACACTGGTTTGAAAGAACTGACACAACTAAATAGACACTAAATAGACACAACATTCGCATTTAAATGTGTATTATTAATCGATAAGCGATTCTCTCTTTTTAAATGAAAGAAGGGCGCTGGAAACCCTAATTCAGTATTTTGCCATTGCAGTTTTCAACGTGTCCCAATTTTTTCATAGTGATGTTGATTTTATTTTTAATTATATTTATTTTATAATGTTATGATTTTAAACCGACTTTAAAACAGGTCTTCTGTTATGCAATGACTTCACCTTTGATAGTTTTCGCATAAAAATAACTTTTTACTTCTTTTTATAATGTTATCGGGTGTAATTTACAGGGCATTAAAGTTGAAGTGCCGTAATTTTAATAAATAATACTTAAAAGGTGTTAATGATTGTAATAAAGGGGTGAAAAAGAGTTCTTCATAAAATACAATTATGTTTGAAGAAATTAATAAAGTTCTTTAAGACTACCTCGAATACACGCCCGCCGCGCCACCGAGTTTTCTGCTGAGACGAAGGAGGTGCGGGTTCGAATTTATTATAAACATCTTCATTATAAATATCTCTTATCCCACTCTATCTGAGGTCGGCACAGCATGATGACTTGGATCATACTGTAAGAGTTTTGGCTAAGGTGTTTTATGACCGGCCGCCTGCCTGACGTCAACCCTCCTTGGGAATACTTGCTTATTGTATCTCATCATGTTGGAGGATACTATCCCTTGGTTGACTTTTACGACATGCTCGGGGAGAGAAGCAGCTGGACGCATTCTATGTTTTTTCTTTACTCCCAGTCCAGCAGAGAATTTATTAGGAACATAATTGTAAATTAAAGGGTATCTCTACCAACTTTAAAAACGCCAAAGTGTGTCTTGTACGTTTATTTGTATATCTTTTTTTAACACAGAAACTAAGCAATGAATCGATATGATTTATTTAAAGATAGTTTTATGTAGGTAGTACTTTTTATCCTGATACCACGCGGATGAAGCAGCGGGCTGTAGCTAGTTATTATAAAAAAAATCTACTAAAGTCCTTCTAAATAAATCAGACTTAGAGTGCCATAATAATACTTTTTGCAAGAATTAATTAAATTAACGGAATAAAAACATCATCGTTAGCTAATTTGAATATCGTTTTAATGATATCATCACGCAAAAACAAAATCACGTGGGGTCTACTATGATATGTAGCGAAAAAGAATCTGCGTCATATTTGTACATAAGTTTTATAAATAACTGTATTTATGACCTCGATACTCTTTGTTCTTGTTCCCTTCTGTTCTACAGACTCCCAAGCCTTTTTTGTTTACTTACCCACTAGCAAAGGCAGCGACGAACGTTTGGAACGGCATACAATGGCTGGCGTGGGGTATGTTTTCGTTGAACTCATAATCGACAATGTCAAAATTGTCTGTACCACCTGGTCTCTCCGCCCTATCACCCTGCTCTTCGAAAACGTTTAGGGAGCCGTCTGACTTATGTGATTACCTAAGGAGTATCCACCCACTAGGTACCTACTCCGTTTGGTCACTGTCCCGACACCAAAAAAAAAGTCCTGTCATTTCTTTTTTAAGAATCATTTAGTTATGCCTACTAAATGTAGTATATAGAAGATTATAGAATTGATTGAATAGGTAGTAAACCGCCATCGTTTTGAGTCTTGTTACAGGGTTCCATTTGTATGGTTTCCCAGACGCTGAATCACGCGAAGTTTGTCTCTACACTTTACTATCATTCGCATCTATGTCCAATGTGATTTGTGTCTTATACCATAGGGAATTAGGTCGAATTCGAAAGTTTTACTCTAACCGCGGCAGAGTCATAAGTAACTTTACAAACTTAAGTATGTTAAGGCGCGTCGCTCATAGGAATGGGAGTCGAAAGCAAAGACGCTAGAAATTCTAACAAATCCCGTAGATTCAAGTTTTGTTAGCGCCGGACTCCGCCTCGACTCTCGTTAAAGGCCATCATCACAGACGTAGCTATAATATCTATTACAGCTGCGTCTGTGGTCACTTGAAGATTACTATAGAAAATATATCGTGATATATTGTAACATGCCTTGCTACAATAAATATTATAGCTACGTATGTGAAGGCCTTTATGTCAGCGAAGCGGCTCAGAACATGTTTCAATTATACTTAACACACGTTTATGCTTATTGCCACCACACCAAGTGTTAGTTTATTTTATTTATTTTAATACCTACTTAAAAGGTTAAACCTAAGTAACTAATTTTAAAGATAAGATAAAGATAAAATAAGTTGATTTGCAACTTAAAACAGTATGTAGGTTAAATAGTTACACACGTATTATATTAAACCCAAACAGTAAAACAAAAGATTTTTTTTTATAAAGGTGTGTCTAAAGTCGCAAAAAGATTCCAACTCAACGTATGCAAGTTTAATATCTTGCGCTGGTCTTCCGTTGGAACAATTTAGTAATAATTATAGTTGCGACATTATTTTTAAATCCTGCAGCTATCATCGTGTACTTATTATGTTATTCATGAACCCTTTGTACTTGTTCCAAAATAAACTATTTGTATTTGTAAACCTACAATTCAAGTTACTTACTCGCTCGATGTCTAACACATTTTCGTATTTATAATATAAAAAAACACGAAAATGTGTGTTGGTACGTTTGTTTGTTTCACGCAGTAACAAAGTAACGGATCGACATGTGTTTTTTTGTAGAAGTATTTTTGAGGCTGGAAAGTGTATGCAAAAAGAGTATGTTCAGCGTAAGAACTAAATCTTTTATACTTATCACTATTTTTATTTTTATAACGGTCATTGACCTTATTGATACATAACAAGGCAAAGTAGCATAACGATATTTAATTTGTTTGTCAATTGGAATCAATTGAAATATTGAGCGATAACAATCAATCAGCGAATTCCACGTAAAGAATATGAGCGATTTTTGTCGAGACGATGGTAACGCCCGCTGCTTATGTCCACACTACTACTAGTCCTTTCGAACCAGTGTGGTGAAAGGATTTAAAGTGCGCGTTCAAGTCGGCTAGTGCTGCAAGAGCACGGGTTTTTTAGCGGCCCCGCCTTCCGATCCTAAAGTCGAGGGTTCAATTGCGGTCGTGCACAAATGGATTTTTCTGTTAGAAAAAAGTATGTGCCACACTATACCAATACTCTCAAACTGTGAAGGAAAGCATCGTGAGAAAGCCGGCATGTCGTACGCACTGGTTCAAAAGAACTAGTGACATGACTAGTAGAAGTAGTAGAAGCGCGTGAAGCTATTTATGCTCACATGATTTGTTCAGCTGCTTCTGACAAACTACACACAAAGCTTAGGTCACGCGTTGGGAGTATTAAAGTAATTTTCGGTGAGACGACTCATCAATTTTGTAGTCGTTAAGCTTTTTTTGTTGGAAACTCTATTAGAGGCCAGACGGCGTTATTATCTGTGGTTTTATATTGTTATTTTTAATTCAGCACGGTGTCTACTGAAGCAGTTTCTCAATAAACATGGCTACAATGGCCGCTGAAGTATTGACTTACTCGACAGAAAAAATATATAAAAAAAAATCATCTAACACCTTTGGTAGGCTTCAAAATTTATCTCACTTTCTTTGCTGATATATTTATTTGATTACTTTGAACTATGGTTCTAAGGCCACAATAAATGCAACTTCTTCTCTATATTCATGTATATTTTTCGATCAGAATATTGATTCAACTACTCGCAAAATGAATATAAAAAGGTAGATACATCATGGATTTTGCGTTGAATGAGATGAGAAGTCCAATTAATTTTCAAAAATAAATTAGAAATTACTTTAATGTAGATATCTAATGTTGAAAAATGGTAAATTTGTTTCCGACCGCAAAAGTAGGTATGCTTAGTGTACTTACACACTTTCCCATTTATATTGTTAGTAAGATATGCACTTTACAGGTTTTATAAGTGTAAATCAAATTAATAATATTGTATTGTATTAAAATGTGAGCGTAAGTATTCTAAGGAAAATAGCTAAGGTCACTTTGGGCCCATGAACCTCAAACCCAGGTTATTGTATGAGTTCGTTAATTCAATACAAAATAGCAACTCACGAACTGAGCAGGGTCACTGAACTGTCATGTAGGTACCTAAACAACAAAAATCATGGTCAGAATCTCAATAAAGCAATCGAAAAAAAATATTTCCAGATTTTTAGAATGGAGTAGGTATAAAAGGTTACCGTTTTAATTATTATAAATTTGTTTTTATTTTTATAGTATTTTTTTAAGTAGTTCACTTTCAAAAGTCTTATTAAGGACTAAGAAGTGAAGAGAATGGCCAGACAAGTGAAAGCTTCATATTTGTATGTACATTTTATAATTCGGCACTTTTGTTAAATTCCATGTACAGTCGGTTAATTTTTAATTATTGAAATAAATTAAAATTTAACATCTAATATCACCCTTATTAACACAGCTGTATGTATAAGGTTCTTTTATTCACCTTTCATTCATATTTATTACCTACCTATTCTTCTAATTCTTATTATATTTGTGGAAAACCTTGATCATCTATTTGCTCGAAAAAAACTATCTTGAAAATAACAGTTATTATACTCAGGTATCTCAAAAAGCTACCCAACAATAATACCTACCTAACCCATTCATTACCAGTCAGTTCTAAGTTCCAACTCAATTACACAGAGTTGTTTTTGGGTCACTATTACACAATGTACTTCTAATAATTATTCCCTCAACGTCCAAAGATAACAAATGACATAGAACCGAACCTAGAACAGACAGGTGTGCGATCTGATAAGGCGCAGAATAATTAATAGACGTAGAAACGCAACTCCAAGAGCAAAACTTTTGTAAAATAACCTTCACCTACAACTACTTACGTCAATAGTTCTCTTTTACAGTACTGTTAAGGATTAAAGTACCTCTTATTCGTGCACTTGAAAATAAATACGAAAAAAATACGTCTTCAAACTTATTAAGGTCTATGATATAAGTTTATAGGTATGTCGGATTCCTCACGATCTTTTCACCGATTAAGAGTATTGATAATGCGCATACATTTTTTGAAACAGAAGAATCCATTGGTGCATGATTGGATACCCAAGGATTATGACGATACTAACACTAGAATTACTAGACTACCAGTGATTTTCCCTCTCCATTTGATTTTCGATTTAGGTGATAGCAATACAGACTCATTAGAAGCAGATTCTGTTAATTACCTTAAACAATACAAATATATCTTTAATACGGATATCGTAATATCGGAGTACCGTTTCTACAACAAACCTATTTCACGGATACCGTTTTCCATTGGCAATTGTTGCGCACGCGCCGAGCCGCATAAATCTAAAGATCTTAGATCGCAGTAGATTTGCACGAGAAAGTACCACCTGAACTTAGAAATTGTTTATGAATGTGAACTTTTACGAAGTCTGTGTTGCTGTTGACTTGTTCTAGTTTATTCCATTATTGAGGTGAGACTGACAACTATTGACTGCTTTTTTCATGTCTACATACTAATAAATATTTACTTGAGAACATATCACACAGCACCATCTAGCCCCAAACTAAGCAAAGCTTGTATTATGCCGTATTTATTCATATGTGTAACTTAGCTGTCGCCCGCGGCTTCGCTCGCGTGTTATCCGGACCAAAAGGCGCACATATACTATGTATATTCCAAGTTTCATTTAAATCCGTTCAGTCGTTTCGGCGTGATTGAGGCACAAACATACATCGTCACATCCACACATACTTACATCTTCACAAACTTTCGCATTTATAAGTAGGATTAAAGAGTTCTGTCTAAGATTTGCTTGTCCAATTTGCTTTGCTTTTTTGTGCCGGATTTTTTGTGACGGACGGTAAGATGAAAGTAGTGTTGTTAACAGAGACTCTAAAGAACAATGTTTAAAATATACATTTGCTTGTCAAATGGCATGCCCCATTTCACCTCATGCCCAATCAGATGTCCTCAGAAGGACTTAAGAGTCCATCATACGATCGCTAGATCGATTTAGAATTGAAGTGAGATCGCGCCAAATATTGATATCGAAATAATCCGCCGAACGAATTGGTAAATATGACAAAGTAAGCATCATCTGAAAATATGGTAGGGTTCCCGAGATCTAAATCAAAACAAAAGCGAATCATGGATTTTTGAAGATTTATTTAATCGTGTTTTATTTCTCTTATCATGTTTTCACTTTGAGGTACCAAAGAAAAAAAAAATTAAAATTTCATATTCTTTTTAAATAAACATTAACAAAACAAATAAAAATAAACACAAACAAAATTAACTTTAGATAGCCCGACTGTTTTTTTTGTATTTTGTAAATTATATTTGTAAGTTTCTTTCTGTTAATATAGCTAATCTCTGGGCAAAAAAAAACATCAATTTTGGTTAACAAAATCGGCTATAGCACACTCTTAATAAAGGCCACCGATAGCGGAATCGCTGTAACCTCCCACTGAGCAAAACAGATGAAAGAAGATATAAGTTGAAACTTTGATTCAATAAGAGCTTGTTAAATATTTTTTTATTGCCTGTACCAAACGGAGTAGTGGAAGGAGACAGGTATGAATAAAGGCGCAAGGTTCTAGTTTAGATTCAAATCTGTGTGTTGGACACGTCAACATGCATTTCGTCACAGTGACCATATAAACATAGATAGCATCTCATATCCTTGGTTCACACTTGCACTTATCTTGCCATTTCTATCTTTGCGCACAGTCTGAGAAGGAAAGTTGGTTCAATTTATCAAACTGATGTTAGCTATAAGTGCGAAAGTTTTTACGTATGTTTATCTTTCATCTCCGTCACGACTGAATAGATTTGGCTCTATCTAATCGTGTCACTAGCTCTTTCGAACCAGTGTGGTGAAAGGAGTAAAGTGTCTCAAAGGCTTATGTCGTGCACTTGACTAATGTTTACGTTTAGACATGTCAAGATCGGGGCAGATGGAGAAAAATTATAGATGTAGTCATACTTTCGCGGAGTCACGATCCTCAACTAAGGGAGAACGATTAAGGAGGAGAGTTTCTACGTTAGGTCTTTAGTTTCTAATGAAATGAAATGAAATGAAAAATGAAAATACGAATTTATTGCGAATAAAAATGTATTCCTTCATTTTTATATGAGAACGCTTGTTGGCAAAAGGCGGCCTTATCGCTTATTACGATATCTTCCAAGCAACCAGTCTAAGTATAGATAAACACAGATTATTTCATACTACTATATCATATAGACTTCGCTCGCGTGGTACCCGGATAAAAAATAGCCTATATGTTAATCCAGTACATGTACTAAGTATTTTCCAAGTTTCATTCAAATCCGTTCAGCCGTGATTGAGGCACAAACATCCAAACATCCTCACAAACTTTCACATTTATAACATAAGTAAGATCAGGTAGAATCTTTTGATTTATTTAACCGTGGTTAAAAAAGTGTTCCAGCTGATACAATAGGGTCTATGCCACTAGACACATTAATAGGCGACTTATGTAGTTGACATAGTTTTGGCCTTTGCTACCGACCAGCATGCCAAATGAGGGTAACGATTTACATTGAGTGATAAGAGCTTGTCATGAGTGCAATTTTTATTCGTCTAATAACTGTTATTATAATTACTTATATATATCACGCCCGTACCTATCCCTAATGGGGGGGGGGGGGGCAGCCACAAGTAATCATAAGAAAACTTGCAACCACTCCAAATTCAAAGTCCCAAGATGGAAACGGTGAACCATGGTGACCGGTGATCAGTCCATCGCCCATATAGTCGGTTTATCATGTTGGAAAGGATACTATCCCTTAGTTGACTTTTACAAATTATACTTCAAATATTTTACAAAGTATTTTATTTGTATAAATAATTATAAGGTAAAAGTGCACTTCACAGAGGCTTCTTTCGTGCATCATTATGCCTCCGTATTTGCAATCATCGGTTTGTCTAGCTTAGCAAGCAATCAAACCGTAGTGATTTCCGATTCAGTGAGTGAAACTAATTTCAAATTAATTTCGCGCAACTAGTATTGTAATGTGAATCCGGTTTTAAGATTACTGCAATAATCACAATGATATTCTAAATGCGAAAGTTTGTTTGTTTTGTTTCATCTCCAACGGCTGAACGGAACTCATACCAGTCGTTCATAAACAATCCATCAAAACTTCCCATTAAAGCTGATTCCCACCAAAACGTTACCACCTCAATGTCCCGTTTAATAAGCCCCATAGTGAGAAATTTTGTAAAACTTGACAGGATATTCATTTTGTTAAACTTTGACAAGGCGTGGGCAGTGACGTGAGCATCGATTTTCGAGAGTTTGAGTTGCATCTTAATAATGTAAATAAGGGCTTGTGCCTCGTTTGCACCGGGTAAGTTGCTTGCTTGTACTGACATAGCTCTAAGAATAAGCCAGTACTACTAGTCTTGTCACTAGTTTTCGAACCAACGAGGGTAAATGACTTAAATTGCGCCTCAAAGGCTCCTGAATACGCAAGTTGAAGTGGCAATGGGTAGGTCGTATAGGGTATCCGCCCAACATACCGTTATATTTAATGTCACCGTCCCAACACAAAGTAGAAAGTGACAGGCAAGCTTTTGATGTGACGGTTCGATTATGAAATGGTAACTAAAACTTCCCGCTCGCCCACAGTCACGTTTAAATAAATTCGTACATTGTAATTACTTTACTACTCGTAAATACATTTTTTTGAACATAATGAGGGTAATGATTTGAAACTCTTTATTATGCAAATTGCAGGAGCTTTTTTTATCTCTTTAAAAAACATTCGAGCTAAGCTTATTCTAAGAACTACGAGTATGTCAGTGAGTCTAGTCGTTTTAACCTGGAATAAATCGTATTATTTACTAAAGAACCTTAGGTCTCAGGAACAACATGTGATCGGCGAATGCCTCTTAGACTTTATTACCCTTATTACTCATACCTACCCCTTTTACCCCTTATCTACAAAATGATCATAAAACCTGTCGTACTGTATTCAGATACCGCGGTAGATGAAAGAAAAGTGATGGATGTGTGAAGTTTCCAGAATGAATAGGATACGGAATGAGTACATCAGAGGAAGTTTAAAAGTAGCGCCAGTGACAGAGAAGATGAGTAGTATTAGGTAAGCGTGGTATGGGCATGTTATGCGGAGGGAAAAAAGTATGGTACAAGGTGAGTGATGAATATGAATGTGGATGGATACATTGTTAGTAGAAGGCTAAAGAAAAGAAAAAGAGTGAGTGACGAGTGATAGGAGAAGACGTAAGAGGGAAATATGTTGTACCGACCCCACCTCATGGGATAAGGGCAGGAGAATGATGGTGATTTATTAAAGTACCTAGCAAGTAACTAAGACAAAGATAGGCATATAAAGAAAGCATAGATACATCTTCCGTGGGAAAGATGGGAGAGACTTATTTGTAACATTTTAATTAGAGAAGTGCATCAATATTTTTCGTGTCAAATTAGTGTTGAGAGAAATAGTGTTGTTCCAGTGAATTTAAGACTTCCGGTCACTTGCTTGTTAACAGTTCTAGAAAGTTATATTTATTAACTCTGACTTTAAGGTATTTTTTCTAATTAACAGCAGACACCTTTAGAGGTTTTCTTACGAGTGTCAGCACTTCGGGTGTACCGCGACAAATAATGACTATCCAAGAATATCGAGAGCACTGGTGGTCTAGCGGTAGCGGCCTCGCATTCCGGTCCTAAAGTCGTGGGTTTAAATCCAATCGTGCAACAAAGGGCTTTTTTCTATTCGAAAAAAAAACTTATGTGCGCTATGCCAGTACTCTCAAACGGTGAAGTAAAACATCGTGAGAAAACAGGCATGTCTTAGAACCGTAGAAAGTTCGAAAACATGTGTCAAGTGCACAAAAGGAGCCTTTGAGGCGCACTTTAAATCCTTTTACCACGCTGGTTTGAAAGAACTAGTAGCACGACTAGATAGATAGATATTATGTTAAAAAACGATTGCCAGTTTAAAAATTCCCAAAAAAAATATATTACTAATAATTTTGAGATTGAACCTTCTCATTTAGTTGTTAAACAAATGAAAATTTGCGAAGTTTTAAAACGGTAAACGATTACGAACTATGGGCCGATGAAAAGACTAAAGGTTAATTTACTTCGTCTGTGTCGAACAAAAAAGATAACAAGATGAAGCGTATTTTTTACAAAACGCACCAAATACGTAAGCTTCGCAAAAACACTTGTTTATACAACAGTGTTCCAAATAAATAATTGGGGAAAAGGAAGAAAAAATTTAACTGCCAATTTTTGTTGTCATTCTTTTGAAAGTTTATTGTACTGTACTGTTGCCACTTTCAATTTAAAATTAACTGAATGCCTGATCTTTAAATACGCCTAATGGATGTCGGTAAGTAGATTATTAAAAACCACATCGTTCTTTCAAGTAATGTAACATTAGAAAGTAAAAATGTTTGATAGATCTGTAGCTACCTTTTTTCATTGAGATAAAAATAAATAAGGGTAATAATAAATGAAGGTTGTCTGGAAGAGATCGCTTATTAGCGATAAGACCGCCTGTTGTATAATATCTTTATTATGTTAATTCATTTGTTTAATTTGTAAGATGTGCAATAAAGTGTTTTTATTCATTCATTCATAAATAAATAAATATTTGTGGACATTTCTCACAACGCCATTTAGCCCTAAACTAAGCAAAGCTTGTACTATAAGAATAAGAATACATATTTTTTTGTAAATACATACTTATATATAATACTAGTATAACACCCAGACCCGAAAGAAATGTTTGCAGAACATTAGCGGGAATCGAAACTGCGCCTCTTACGTCTCAGCCGAGCATTCACCCGCCACGCCACCGAGGTCGTCCTAAAATGTCAAGGACATTTCATAGAACCCTCAGAAAAAGGCAGGCGAGAGGTCAAGTGTTTTCAAAACACTATTTGTATGAAAAGGTGTCAATTCTCAAAGCCTAGTAAAAGGAGAACGGTGAAAGTGTCAGATTACGACGAAACCTGTCCGGTATAATGGTCAATAATAATTCTCAGTTAACACTGAAACTATAACCGTAACTCGCGTCGAGAAAACAGTTTTTGATCGTGACTGTGTTTCGAACGTACCCTTTCCAACGACGTCAGCTTACAATGTAGGTATCACTAAAAACATCTGAACAAAAGGATATTTATTGTCACTTATAAAGGTAAAATACCAAATTCAAACTCAAGAATAAAATATGATAACCATTTGTTGTGCCAATACCATTACACCTACCTAAAGCGGACCACCAAAGCTTCGAGCTCTAAAAAACAAAATTGATACACCTGGCGAGAACAAGTTTTTTTTCTAAAAATAAACGTGCTTAGAAGCTCGTTCGAGAGTGAGTATCGCAGAATCGTGACATTAAATTCGTAAGTTTGCACGAGTTTGCGACATTACGACACGAGTGCTCGTCTCGATCGGTATCGCGTGTCGAACGATCGACAGATATCGAGATATCGAACGATGTTGTGGTCGGCGCCGGTTATCGGAGATCTAATTGTGGGTTAATTTGGTAACCGAATACCACTTACATAGTCTTTTAGGTTGTGATAAAAAACGAGTTTAGTGATAAAGATTTATGATTAAAACATGAAATTAAACACCCAATTAAATGCTCCTGATAAAGTGCTTTTAGAAGCTTTGGTTTTTAATGTTTTTAGGCGCGATTAGGGCTCCAAGAGGCCTAATTGATCTCTATAGTAGTGTCACTAGTTCTTTCGAACCAGTGTGGTGAAAGGATTTTAATTTTAATGCGCCTCAAAGGCTCCTTTCGTGCACTTGACACATGTTTCCGAACTTTCTACTGCTCTACGACATGTCGTTTTCCTCACGATGATTTCCTTCACCGTTTGAGAGTAGTGGTGTCTTCGAAAAATTTACGTGCGCTATACCCCTATATAGCGCACGTAAATTTTTCGAAGGCAAAAATCCGTTGGTGCTCAACTGGATTTGAACCTACGACCTTAGGATCGGAAGGCGGAACTGCTAACACTAGAGCAAGTGCTATCGGAGCCTAATCATTGACCAGACATAATATTATCACGTAATTTTTTTTCATTATTGAAATTATCCTATAGCATTCCAGTAAGAGCAGCACCTAGACGCTGTATAAATCATCTAGTTTAGATAGCGAATGCCTCAGTTGCGTCAGAAACTGGTGCTAAAGTACCAAGTCACTTTTCCCATCAAAATACTAAACTAACTTACTACTTTCTCAAGTAATTAAAAATCTACCGCCACATCCGCTGAGTCAATATGGTAACGTCAATCAGCATCGTCAATCATTCCATCAAACCGTACCACAGATTATATAATTAAAATGGCGGCGCAATCAAAAATGCAAGGTAAGTAATTACGTGAAAACTGTCAGCGATTGCCGATCAAGGTCCACCTACTAATCAATTAATTAAAAATCTGATTAATTCTTACGGTTTCGCACCAAAAGGAACTTTAATCAGATCAGTTTGACACATTTGTTTATTGCATGACTTTCTGTTGATATCCAGGGATTGTAGTCTGCGAGAAGACGCCAGGGTGATGGGTAATACACCCGAGGCCTTGACCTGTAGTTCTGAAAAGAGTGAGCTGACGATCCGCATGGATTGATTGACTTTTAAGAGCACTGCTGGTCTAGTTATAGCACCTCCTCCTTCTGATCCAAGGTTGCGGGTTAAAACAAGGTCGTGCACCAATTGAATTTTTAGTTCGAAGAATTTGTGCGCTATATTAGTACTCTCAAACGGTGAAGGAAAACATATTGAGGAAACCCACGGCTTAGTCAGCTCCGTAAGTATTGACCATGTTATTCCTGTGGATAAGGCCGACTAAGCTGAGAGGATGGTATAAGTGCTGGGCAAGCCTACTCCATCTAAATTCGTCCCGGGTACTACAGCGCCCCGTTATTTTCCTCTTGACGCTGTATGAATCATCTAAATATAAGGTAAAAGGCCTATACTTTAGTAATATCTAGTTTTTTATTAGTTTCGAACTAAAATAGTGAAACGGAACATTTATGGTGAGATTTCTGTCGTCCATTATAGCTAAAAGCGATCTCTTCCAGGCAACCTTCAGATGAAAAGGGTATATTTTAACCTAAGTGCCTAAATAAAGTCATTGAATGTACACAAAGAAACGCAAAAAGAAGCAAAAAACATTACTTGAATTGAGTTGTTTCAGTTATTATTTATTGACTAGTTGCATATTCGGACAAATTCAGTTTTCATACATAACACGAAGTTTGCCGAGGCGCACAGTACTTGTGATACTACCGTACGTATCTGTGGCTTTATCTAAATGGAAACTCTTGTATTTCCTGATTCCGATTAACCCGTAATTACACTTTGTACAAACAACAACCATACATAATGCATATCCTAAGATTACAAGAACTTAATCGCTTCGTTGTAACAGGAAGTCTTCCCAAGTTTCACATTCACAAGACCATCGACTTGTATGTGAGAAAATAATGAGTTTGCCTTCATTAGTAGCCTTGGTACAGTCAGCAACGAAAGAATATGAATATGGCTTTGCTATGAAATAACATCTTGACAGCTGTTTTAAAAAAAAATTACAATTACTCTGTTGGACTGGGAGTGAAGAAAAACAGAATGCGTCCAGCTGCTTCTCTCCCCAAGCATGTCGTAAATTTCGATTAAGGGATCAACATGGTGGACTATCTATATGGGCGATGGGCTTATCACTGGTCACCATGGTTCACCATATCCATCTTGGGACTTTGAATCAGGAGTGGCTGCAATTTTTTTTATGTAACGCAATTACGGGCGTGATAATAATGTATGTATGTGTGTAATATGTTATTGTCAAAAAAAATCGAAATAAAATGCCACTCCTGGGCATAAGCCCAGCATTGGGACTAAAGACTACTAAATCATTAAACAAAATTATACTATTATATTATATTCTTAGTATTTTTAAAGTCATTTGCAATCAAAGTCTAAGCTTATTTAACTTTCTATCATTTACTCAAGTCTAGATGGTTTTACGATTGATCCAGTTAATGTCTAAACAAACTAGGTACTTGTTTCCGATGTGCCATGGCAACAGTTTTGGACTGTACCTCTCTTAATGGTTCACACGAACAGAGCACGCATTTAAAATGTCACACGTTTTGAAATTAACTAAAATAATGCTACATATTAGTGTTGCCAGGGTATATATAAGGTCAGATTTAGCATAGTTTTAGCCGGATGTGTCCTAAATCCTGTACTTATGTTCTATTTGTTGAATATTGAAACACTTGTACAGGTTTCAATGAATAGTAATAGAAAAGGTGTTTGTGTAATTGAATTACACCTTAATCTGCAGTTGACCGAGATTTTCATACAACCTATAAACAAATTAATAAACAGTAAATACCTAATTACTAAATGACAGATGGTGTTCAAACTTTGCGGCAATATAAAAAACAGTTGTGCCAACTTAGCGACGGAAGCTGCGGAAGAAATGTTTGCATGCTCTGTAAATATTTATTCTGGTCTGGGTGTTGTGGTACCATGGTAATCGTAGTTTCTGATACCCACGACACAGGGAATCCTAGTGTGGGCTCAGGACTATGTATGTGACTATGTGGAGTTTTAAATGATCAATTCCCACTACTTTTTTGGTTTTATTGTAATTAATCACGGAAAATACGAACCTGGTGAACAATCTTCGAGCCGATTTCACCATTCAAACTGGTGCTTTTAAACTGAGTTCAAGAACTCTGATCACAGTTTTCACTCATATTGAGAACTCTTAAACTCAGTTTAGAGCTAAACGCCGTTAACAGTAGTTTGAACAGTAAAATCTGCTCTTAGTAAGATGTCCAATTGTAGAAAACTAAGACTATGGTGTAATTTTCTTCGATGTAATGTAGAAATTTACCTGTAAAAGAAGAAAAAAACATATTAGTTATTATTATTAGGTACATAAATTATGTTTAATTTATAGAACAAGTTTTGAGTTGTTGGTGTAGTAGGTATTACTACTAGTCGTGTCACTAGTTTTTTCGAACCAGTGTGGTGAAAGGATTTTAAGTGCGCCTCAAAGGCTTCTTTCGTGCACTTGACACATTTTTTTCGAACTTTCTACGGTTCTACGACATGTTGGTTTTCTCACGATATTTTTCTTTACCGTTTGAGAGTACTAATTTAACGCATATAAATTTTTCGAACAGAAAAATCCATTGGTGCACGACCGGATTTGAACCCACGATCTTCGCGGAATACTTTACAATTACCTATACTAGTCACAACCAGTAATAGCTAAACGCGATCATAAGCTTAAATGGCTAGAAGCAAGCAAGCTCTTTAGTAAATTAAAAACTTCATTTTTATGTGAACCTGACAACCTCGGTGGCGTGGCGGGCGAGTGCTCGGCTGAGACGCAAGAGGTGCGGGTTCGATTCCCGCTGCGGGAAAAATGTTTGCATGTTCTGCAAATATTTCTTCCGGGTCTAGGTATCAGCCATAGTACTGCTGTGCTGTGTAAAATGTCACCAAATATTAATTTATTTATTTATGCCTTCACGATGACTCTTCCAGTTTTCAATAGCTAATTAGGTACATTCTATTTCCAAAGGCCAATTATTCATAAAAATAGTATCTACCTAACATAATATAGTATTGCTGAGAAATGTTTAGAAAATTAGAGAAACTTGAGTTGCAACGATAATAAATCTAATGCTTTAACGCTCGGAAACATTCAAACTGATTTTATGTAGTTCATAAATAAAATTTCTCATTAACCACAATACTATGAAATAAAGTTTTAAACGTGGAACCACTCATCAATATAATGATTAGCAAAGTCTATAATTATTATTTGACTGAAAGAAGATTTTTATGGCCCATTTAAACTTTTCTACTGGTTACTTTCCATTTCGTTAAAACAAAATTGAAACGGTCACTGTCAAGTTTTATTCTCTGTGGTAAATAGTAGGTGAGTATTTCAAAATAAATAGTTTCTGGTACCATTTTACTGGTACGTTTCTGGTTACTCCTTTGAGTACTTTTCGCTATTCCTCATAGTTTCGGCTTTGGCTATGCACGCTCACTTGAAAAATTCATCCTCTAATATGACGTTTTAATTTGTGGCACATTTAAACTTTTTCTACTGGTTACTTTCAATTTCGTTAAAACAAAATTGAAAATGAAAACTCTGTCAAGTTTTATTTCCTGTGGTAAACAGTAGGTGAGTATTTCAAAATAAACAGCTTCTGGTAACATTTATACAAGTTAATCCATAAATTAATATTGAATTGCGTTTCAATTGAAACGTAAATTAAACCCTCTCGTCTTATAAGGTTAGATAGTGTTGTGAAAATAATGTCCAATATCCATTCAACCCAAAACGGTTCGGCTGACAGACTATTCATTCCTTACGGATATCCGTAAGTTATACAAATACATAGCTGTATTGTTTATTTGCTAAAACAAATATCTATGGAGCTTTTTTAACCAATTACAAAAAGGTGGAGGTTCTCAATTCGATTGTATTGATTTTGGGATTCTTCGTTTTTCTGTTTCTGTACAAATGGATTGCAGCAAAATGATGATCCGAAGAGATAACTGATGTACGGAGAATGACGGAAATAACGCCTATTTTAATAGAGGTAGGCAGAGGTCTTCCCCTATGGAAACAGGCGTGATTTTATGTATGTATGTTTTTGTTTAACAAGTAGTACAGTACTTTCAGTACAGTACAAGTTCAACAGTACTTTCTCGAGTTGTCAATAAAACGGTAACGAAAGTAAATTTTAAATGGCCGAGTTTAATAAAAACATACGGTCATCATCAAAACCTTAACAATTACCTATGCATTTAAATAATAATTTGCTTGTAAATACCGATTCTTTCACTCAAAACAGCAATTACAATAACGAAGATGTATTTACGACTTACCAAACTATGACTGTAAAATGTAAAATACTGCAGATTTTCTCGTGATTACACAAATAATTGGCCAAAACACACAGTGAAATCGGAACGGCTACATAAACCAAAAAAAGGGGTATTTATGGGGTTAGCAGTTTTTTTTACGCTGCGTGGATTGCTATGTCAAAATTTTTATGTTAAGTAAACGTAAAAGCTTTTCGAGTACGACAAATTGGCCCTATCTCTGGTGTTTATTGGGTTCACGAATCTAAATTCAGGTAAGAATTTAGACCGAGATTCGTAACAAAATATTTTCATAACCTTTGGAATGAAATATATAAATGAATCCAGAAGTACATGTACCCGCTATTTAAATTCCACTTCTCTCTAGCCTCAAAGGTTTGCTGGAAGAGAACTCTTTGTAGGGTAAAGCTCGCCTTTATACATGTCCTTACTTTATGTCTGTGTTTTATGTGATTTTATATGTACAATAAAGAATTAAGAAGGTACGAGCGGGAAATAATCTGACGACTCTACCAGAGAAATCTGTGACAAACGGTGATTTTTCGAAGTTATGGATTACACCAACTGTTCTACCCAGCGCTTTGGTTCCCTTTAATTGGTAATTGGCCGGTTAAACAATTAACATGTGATTGCGTGTGTCGTGACAGGTGACAGTTGAAGCTGTAACTGATAAGTACAATTTCGTCGATAAATGGTTATTGTCTCGTGCGACCCCATTTATGAATAAATTGACAGTCGCTGTAAGTTGTGTAATGCACCAGCTTTTTTGCGTGGTTCTGGAAATAAGATCGTGTTTTTTTGATTGCACACTCTTAACTAGCTTCCTTTCGCGGTTTCGCTCACGTGGGGTACCACGTGAAGAATAAATTAAGGTCTTTTAACATCTATAGTAGATGATTTATACAGCGTCAGGAGGCAACTTTTACCTTCACAAACGGGACGCTGTAGTGCCCGGGACGTATTAAGATGGAGTAGGCTTGCCCAGCACCTATTCTATTCTCTCAGCTTAGTCAGCCTTGTCCACAGGAAAGACATGGTCAATACGTGCGGAGCTGACTAAGCCGCGGGTTTCCTCACGATGTTTTCTTTCACCGTTTGAGAGTACTTGTACAGCGCATATATATAATTTTTTCGCACACAAAAATTCATTGGTACACGACTGGATTTGAACCTTAGGATCGGAAGGCGGGGTCACTACCAACTAGACCACCAGTGTTCTATGCCACTGCTCACCAGCCTATGTGCTAACCCTCTACATTCATACAAAAACGTATTTCCCATGCAATATTATATGACCATTGGGAATATAAGGAATGGTCTCTAAAAAACTGGAGTACATTCGACTTCACCAGTTCCCGTCCTTTTTGCTCAATTGCGTGCTTTTTCATTTATTTTGGTACCTGGTCCTTTTTGAGGGAACCGGTGCGGGTCAACGACCTTCCTGATTAACGGTTTTACAAACGGACGCGTTATCGGCTTAGTCCCTGTGAAGATTCATTGGGACGGGCTCGGGATTAGGTACCTACAATTTGAAGAAATTATTTTTTGACTCTTAGATGGTAAATTTTTTTCTTGACACTTCACACAGCGCCATTTAGCCCCAAACTAAGCAAAGCTTGTACTATGGGCATCAGATGGGTGATAGAATATTTATATACTTCTTTTTTGTAAAAACATACCTACTTAGAATACAGTCACTCAGATCCGGAAAAAAATATTTGCAGAACATACAAACATTTCTCCCGTAGCGGGAATCGAGCCCGCGCTCTTGCCTCTCTGCCTAATACTCGCCCACCACGCCACTGAGGTCGTCGAAATGTGAATTAGAAATGGCGTGTTTTCTTATGATTACTTGTAATAAAATGTATGTATGTGTGTAAATGTGAATTAATACAGTTATTTGCACTTAGGTATGAGGGCCTAAGAAAACTTTTCTTCCATCCATTTTTGTTACTTTCTTGTGTTTTGTATTTATACCTTGTTAGTAGAGCCAAACATACTGGACCAGAGCTAATGTTGATGGTGAAGCATTAAATATAATTTCTACTTCCGCAATCCAGTCAATTAAGTACACCACAGATTAAAAATTTACGTCCTAAACCACAGATATTGTAACAGTTAGTAAGATCCGGCGGATTACGCAGACATTACTTAAATCGCTTACAAGAATCTCATTGGCCCAAATGTTTTATAATTAACAAGTAATTTGCATTTAAGTTTGCCGACAGAATGTGGTCATGTCGCTTTATTTTGTTTCTGCCAGTTTAATAACACATATTTCTCTCATATAAAAAAATATCTGTTCGTACCTACCTGACAAAACTTCGACTAGCTACTAGCGTACTAGCTACAGGAAAAAGACTGTAGAATTAGGAAAAATTGTATAGCCGCCACATTGGATTTTTATATTTTTTGAAGTCAATCCTTAACAGTCCAAACCAACGACACTTCATCTGTCAAAATCCGTCAGATGCTTAAGGACATCCAAAGGGACTTACCCCCGAATACTCAAACGTATCTCCACACCAAAACATAACACTCCTTATTAAAAAAAAGTATACCTAAAGCATAAGTAGGTAGATACTTGAATAATTTTATTCCATTTTTATTTTACTAACTATTTGACTTTATAGCTAAAAACTTCTTTGGTTCTTAGGATGTGGGAAGCACAGGATCTGGAGTGAATGGCGGAAACAAAGGGAGGCCTACAACTAATAGTGAAATAAGTGATAGTATGGATATGTGGATCATGTTGATTTGACTTGATCAACAGTAAACAAGACAAAATGACGCGACAATACACAACATCTTTATTATTTTTCAATATGGCGCCTTGTTGTTTCGCATTCCGGAAAATTAAAATGCATTTCGTATCGTTTACCGTCAAATTAATTTTATCACCCATCAATTTACCCCTAAAGCGGTCATGTGAAATGTTAAATACTTTCTTGTGACAATGATAGGTATTAAAATCTCCTTACATACCCAGTCTGCTATCAAGCGAGGCTTCAAAAATGCGTTTTAATACAGTTAAAATCATTGAAATGAAATAAAAAAATAAACGTTTATTACTTATGCAACATAAATAATAGGCGACCTAAAAACTCCGTCACAAGAGTTGGCCACCAGCTCATACGAACTTACTTAATGTTTTTTTTTTCATTTTGGATAAAGTTTAGTATCTTTACTGGTCAAAAAGATGAAAAAAATATAACCTAAAGTTTGTGCAATGCGCATGCGCATGATAGTTGACGCTTTTTTTTTTTAGTAAAGCACAAAGCACAGACAGTGTATTCAATATTTCATGTCCCGAAAAAATAGAATGGACGACCTTGGTGGCGTGGCGGGCCAGTGCCCGGCTGAGACGCAAGAGGAGCGGGTTCGATTCTCGCTGCGGGAGAAATGTTTGCAAGCGGTTCTGGATGTTGGTATATTATGTATTATTATTTCATTTAATAATTAATTATTTTTATAGACGACAAAATCAAGTACACGGAATTACATAAACAAAAAGATTTACAGGGATCTTGAAAACGGTCTAGCTTAGATTGGTAAGCGAGCTAGTATGGTTAAAGAAAAGTCCTTTTACCCGATCGTGCTAGAAAAGAAAATAGAGGGTTATGTAATAAATAATAAATAAATAAATATTTGAGGACATATCACACAGCACCATCTAGCCCCAAACTAAGCAAAGCTTGTATTATGGGAACCAGATGGCTGATAGAATACATAATATACTTATTTTTGTAAATACATACTTATAATACATAATACTACAACACCCAGACCCGGAAGAAATATTTGCAGAGCTTGCAAACATTTCTCCCGCAGCGGGAATCGAACCCGCGCCTCTTGCGTCTCAGCCGAGCGCTCGCCCGCCTAGCCACAAAGAGTGTATTTGATAGTTTTCCAGTATGTGAATACACAGTCCATTATACCAACAATGCGCGATGTATGGGAAAATTTAAGATCGGAAGTGGCCAATTATGTCTAAATGCTTTAATTAACCTTTTGTTGTTTGGATGGGTATAACCTTTTGTTGTTTCGATGGGTATTCGCTATGGGTGTGATGTCTTCTATGGTTAATGGTTTTTTTGTATGACTCTTATTACGCAGGCGTTTTCTTGTACTTATACAATACAAGAGATGTGAAAAAGGCTTTTTGCGACCTTTGTTTAATGAGGACTTGCAAAATGGCATTAGTCAGACGTAATGTCTTGACTGGACCTGCATGTGACTACCCCCTGTGCACTTGGGAAAGATTTTTAGATTTTGTTTTTCACGTTACCAAGTTGCAAAAGGTTTTCCTTCAGTATTTTTTCTTCGGTATTTGTTTTTAACAATTAAAAAAGAGTTTGCCTGTACTTGTTTTTGAGTATGTAATGTATCCAAGTACGAATCCTATGCAATTAAAATTAGTTTTTAGGGTTCTTAGGGTTCCATACCCGGTGCAAACGGGACCCTATTACTAAGCCTCCGCTGTTTGTCCGTCCGTCTGTCAGGCTGTATTTTATGAGCCGCAATAGGTAGAGAGTTGAAATTTTCACGTGTACGAGTGTATTTTCATTGCCGCTATAAAAACAAATAATAAAAATATAACAAAAGGGTCCTCCTACATTTACGTACATCTGCGATAGTACGGAACCCTTTGTGTGCGAATTACACTCGCACTTGACCGATTTTTTTATTATTATTGAAAACTCAATTATAAGTATATTTTAAGATCCTTGCATTTTTCTATTCGTATTAATGTTTTTGCCAACTAAACAGTCATCCATGACCTATAGTAATCATATATGGCATCGGCCTTTAGGGGAAAGTTAATAAGTAGACATTCACCACATACTTTTACTGACAGATGTCCCTACCGTTATTTGAACCCACCCTCATGACATTAGCGGTAATCTTATAATTGTTTTTATCTCCACGTAATGTTCTTAGAATTCACAATGAAATTGCTAAATATAATAGATGATTTATACAACGTCAAGAGGCAACTTTTACCTTCAAAAACAGGACGCTGTAGTGCCCGGAACGAATTAAGATGGAGTAGGCTTGCCCAGCTATTCCATCCTCTCAGCTTAGTCGGCCTTGTCCACAAGAAAGACATTGTCAATACACAGAGCTGTCCAAGCCGTTGGTTTCCTCACGATGTTTTCCTACACCGTTTGAGAGTACTGGTATAGCGCACATAAATTTTTCGCACATAAAAATCCATTGGTACACGACCGGGTTTGAACTCACGACCTAAGGATCGGAAGACCAACTAGACCACCAGTGCTCTCTGTGATAATTATTATTTGTGATTATCAGACATTTACGATAAACTTTCCAACATTAACTAGTATTCGATACTCACGTCAATTTACAATCTGGTTGAAAAATCCTTGAGTGTAACACTAAAGACATAAATAAGGTGATTTCGTGTCGTTGATTGATTTACTCTAGCGCCTAAAACACCGAGTGTGGTCCAATACATTACTATTTTATCATACTAGCTGTACCTACCGGTTTCACTTGCGTATGTATAAAATAGACCTAGTCTGTGGCATTCAGGTTAGCGTAGCTTTCTATCAGCAAAATAATTTTAAGGATCGGTTCAGCAGTTTCTGAGTTTAATCTTTACAAACAAACAAATATACATCTTATATCATACTAATATTATAAAGAGGATTTTTTTGTTTGTTTATAACGAATAGGCTCAGAAACTACTGGACCGATTTTAATAATTCTTTCACCAATAGAAAGCTACATTATCAGGGACTAATATAGGCTATAATATATTTTCAAATAGTTAGGAATCCTTACTAAAACTCCAATAAATAACACGAGGCGTAAAAAATTGACTAAAATCCTAATTTGTTAAATACCCGTGCGAAGCCGGGGCGGGCTGCTAGTCTATTATAATATTGCTTACAATTTAACTGCTTTAAATTTGTGGCAGGCGGCTGCCGCGGCACGCTCGCTCTGCTCGCTCGTAATTTTTCATAACCTAACCTCGACATCATCTTCCTGCCCTCATCCCAATCTATGTGGGGTCGGCAAAACCCCAGAGTTTTGGCTAAGGTGTTTTATGACCGGCCGCCTTCCTGACGTCCATAACCGTTTTCATATTCCGTTTCCATAATCGTTTCATAACCTAACCTAACCTAACTAATTTCGATCTAAGCAGATGTTCAACAGTTTACAATCTCGCGAGATTATAAATCTAACGGTGTTTTCAATTGTACAGTGACATAATAGCACATAATGATGAAGTAGTATTCTGTGGTAAGTCAAGTGTGCACGAACACAATGCTCACTTCATAATGAGCCACGCCCGGTGTCACCACTTGTGGCAATTTGAGCCGTTTGGAAGCACGAAACTAATTTGAAGAGCTGTAAATGTAAATTATTTATATGTTGATGTTCTGTGCCATTAAATTTCACAGACTGTACTAAAAATAATGTTTAGTTCAACAAGCTGTCTATAATTATTAAGTTTATCCAGCACCTGTGCTATGTCTGACAGAGGGAAATGGAAGAAGAAAACATTACGTGATAATCCCACAAAAAGTGGGAAAAGGGCATGGAAACTATGATGATATCTACTGAATTATTAACAGACATGTATTTAATACTATTATTGATTAGGTATTTAGGTATGTAAGATTTTTTTTTCTTGTGTTCTGTTGTGATTATATTTTGTATTTGTTTAATAATTGATTCCGCATACAACATTTAAAATGGTTTTAATTAGAAAAAAATAATACATGGAAATGAATTGAATTGTTTATTCCCAGTTCAGCCAAAACGGCTAATTGAGGTGTTCAAACATTCAGAAACATTCAGATATGCTTTCATACGCATTGATATTTGGATTTGTCATACGAACAATGTTAAAAAACAGTTCTGATAGTTGATTGAATGTGTTCTTTCAGTAAATCCAACGACATTGAAACAATGGCGGTTTTGAAAACATCAACAAACCTTTATACGAAGAAAATCGTCTTCGTGTGACCGGAGGCAAGCTTGCTTTTATGTAGGTTAAATAACTGTTTAAGAACTTATTCGTATTTCGTAGTCGATCAGTTCCTATTTACTTATTTTATGGAACACTAGTTTCCGCCCGAGAGTTTGCTCGTTACTTCCATGTGTAATATTTCAAGTTTCATTGAAATCCGTTCAGCCGCTACGTCGCGATCAAGGCGTAAATTTTCATCCTCACATACCTTCGGATTTACAAATTAGAAGTTAGGTATGTATAAATCAAAACATAGAAATTAAGATTCATTGAAAGCACTGGTGGTCTAGTTGGTAGTGACCCCGCCTTCCGATCCTAAGGTCATGGGTTCAAACCCGGTCGTGTACCAATGGATTTTTCTGTGCAAAAATTTTTGTGCACTATACCAGTACTCTCAAACGGTGAAGGAAAACATCGTGAGGAAACCCGCGGCTTAGTCAGCTCCGCACGTATTGACCATGTCTTTCCTGTGGATAAGGCCGACTAAGCTGAGAGGACGGAATAGGTACTGGGTAAGCCTACTCCATCTTAATTTGTCCCGGGCACTACAGCGTCCCGTCTGTGAAGGTAAAAGTTGCCTCCTGACGCTGTATAAATCATATATATAATCGGTAAAAGGCCTTAGTAGTCCTCATATGAGTACATTTACAACAATAAACCTATGGTTTTTGTAATACTTAATTTATGCCTTCGAGGGGCGTGTAGAAATGTCAGTAAAAGCTCTCCCAGGTGTGCCGGCCATGATTATGTTCTTAATAGAGACATTTGGATTCAAGAAACGTTAGAAATCGACACGGGACATACTTTATCGAACATTATAACGTAATCTCCGATTGTTATTATAATTAAATTATAGATATTTCGGCTTAAACATTTATATTTACGTTTTTATTGGCTATATTTTCTGAGGTGTGATTATAGAAATGAATTTTTAAAATACGTAGGAAGGCTTAATCTTACCGATATATTATTTTATGACTAAAATTTATATCAAACATGTAGGCAGACCATAAGAAAATAATATTTTATGCTCATATTTAAAGAGTAGTACTATGTTGTGAGCCTTAAATTAGGTTTAAAGTCCTTACAGGAGGTTAAAATACTTTTATATAAAATACTTTTGCTTTTTTAAGTTTAAATTCATAATACGAACCTACGTTCCCTTGACAACCTCGGTGGGTTGGCGAGACGCAGGAGGAGCGGGTTCGATTCCCGCTGCGGGAGAAATGTTGCATGTTCTGCAAATATTTCTTCCGGGTCTGGGTTTTTCAATACTATGTATTATAAGTATGTATTTACAAAAAAAGTATATAAGTATTGTATCAGCCATCTGGTTCCCATAGTACAAGCTTTGCTTAGTTTGAGGCTAGATGGCGCTGTGTGAAATATCCACAAATATTTATATTTATTTACTAGCGACTCGCCCCGGCTTCGCTCGGGGATAAACATATAGGTTTTTCCAGCAATAATTCTAATTTTTCTCGCCGTAAAAACCATCCTTGAACTTCAACGAACATTTTAAAAAAAGATTTGGCCAAATTGGTCCAGGCGTTGTTGAGTTATGCGCTTACCAACACATTTTGCGATTCATTTTTATATTAAAAGATATGATAGGACACTTTAGATTAGGTTCAACATCCTTTCAGGTGGACAAAATACTTTTACATAAAAAGTCCAAACTCTTAAGTTTCTTATTAACTATATTTATCACAAAACAAGAAACCGTTTACGTGACTCATGTTGTCCCAATTCCGTGACATCTGAGATTGCTTTAATTGCGTCGTCAACCTTTTCTAGAACTAGAACCTACCTACCTCACGTAGGTAAGCGGAGTTCTTATGTCGTTGGGATAAGGTTGAAAATTGCAGCGTTTTTGGGTAATGTGCCTATTTGTAGCTAGAAGATTTATGTAAAAGTCACTTATTTAGAAGTTCGTATGTCGTTGGAATAAGGTTCAAAATCAACATCTTAGAAGCTACAATGTTGTTTATTGCGTGGTGGGAACTTTCAGCTGATTAACGATCTCAGTACCTATAAATTAATAAATAGGTACATGTCGGTAAGTATTTAGTTACAACCGTCCTCTGCGATTGACTTCCGATATGACATAAATAAATAACTTCCTATAGTCATTATACAGTTCTGACCCATGCTAGGCTTTCCTGTTTCGTGGGTATCAGAAGCTTCCAGCACCACCCAGACCGAAAGAAATATTTGCAGAACCTTTTGCGCCAGCTAGGCATTGTTCCACTACACCGCCGAGGTCGTCAATGAGTCTTAGTTTGTATGTAATGAAAGTGGTAGAATTTTATATCAATTATTATGAGGCCATATTAAGTTCACAGTCGTTTGTTGTGGAAAGACACTGCTAAATATGCTTGTGCCAATCGCCCGTATTACCTCACGGGTTGATAAATAAGGTCATTGACTTGTCGTGTCATTTCAGTTACTTCAGGCTTTTTGCACTTCACATTACTCGTGTTTTCTGTGGCTAAAAAAACCTATGACATGAACAATATTGAACATTATTCAGCCAAACTGGAAATACAATTATTTTATTTTATTTTATTTTTTATTTTCAGAGTTTTTGGGGAACTTACAGCTAGGTACAAATAGTATAAAAAAATTAAATTATAACCAATTGAGGTAACTCAACATGGTTGCTTAAGGCCATTTAAAAGTTTCCAAAGTTTAAGATTAATAAAACAAACCGCCCATAATTAACCTTTTTTCATTACATGTTTAAGTAGGAAGTACTAATAGTTAAAATATGGTGTAAAAACTTGTATTGCGAGGTTTATTTACCTAAATTTACTAAATCAACTTATTTACAAAAAACAAACTACAATAACATTAAAAACTTTAAGGTGATCGGTATAATAATAAGAAATGAAAATGAGCTTAGTTTTCTAGCTAAGATCGCCTACAGATAGAAAACAGAGCTCATCTCACCAACCGCAGGACCATTTACCTAAAACTAAAGTGATTTCATCGTAATACGCGACGGGTTTGTTTACATAAATATTATCTCCAGTTTGGCTGTTTGTACCACATGCATTAATAGACTGATATATACTCGAAATCATGTCTTTTACATTGGAAGACATTAATTACACATTTCATGAAACACAATGATTCCTTCCATTTTGATAGGCCATCATAGAGTATTGTAGAGTTTGTATCTCTATCCTTGTTATTGTAATTGTTGACGAGATCCGAGTTACGTATAGAGACGTGTGTGTTTATCAGTAAATCCATCTATCTATCTGGTCGTGTCACTATTTATTTTGACTCGCCAACGATTCTATACAATCCGAACTGGTGCTAGCTCCTGTGAACCTAAAGGACGACCGTGGTATGCATCCTGATGAGGCTTCTTCGGACGACCTTTGTGCGTCTTTGACAAGCATTTCGAAGACATTGTTCAGTTTTTCAGCTAATGAATGAGTACTAAAAAACAAGACAAGTTATTTGTGTTTTGTAGAATGTTATAAAGTGATTCTTGTGATGCCATTGAATGCGAACTGTGCGAATGCAGCGTGGTTTCACTTGCGTGAGAATATAATGTAGGTATATAAGGACTGAAGGACAGTCGTATTCATCATCATCAACATCAGCCTCAATTTACTGTTGCCCGCGACTTCGTTCGCATTAAAAATTATTTTCAGAAATAAAAAAATTGCGTTTAATGCAAATCTGATCCATATTGTGTTAGTAGTAACTTACAACCTAAAATAATAAACCTAAAACTACTTAAAAATAAAACCTACAAATAAAATTAGGTAGGTACCTATTGAGACAATAGGCGTGTGATAGGGCGAAGTACTGCCAGTCAGTGTCTCATGTATTTAAACTTAATAAAAAAAACTAGGTGTGCAAAAAGAGCGGTCACCCATCCGTGTATTGACCACGCTTGGCGGTGCTTAACATTTTTTAACTTGGTTCCCGATATTTAAACTTTCATTCCTTATTTCACCCCATCGTTTTCCGTTCCTTGGTCAAAGATAGAGTAGCTTTTGTAACCAGTGAAATAGTTTTCAGAATTGGTTTAGTGCTTTCTGAGAACATCCCTTAAAAATTAACTATTTCACCATTATGTAACGTAACATTTTGCTTTGGAAGTTCATTGCCTTCAAAACCTGAGATATTTCAATAGGTAATTACATAATATTTTTTGCCTTATCAATCTAATCTTAAATTATCGAGTATTGGACTAACTGGTTATCTATTTAGCTACTGGGCATAATTAAATACTTGATTTAACTTCCCGCCCATTTAATAATTACTTTTATGGATATTTTCTAAGTAATAATTAAAATGTTTTATAAAGACAATTACCTATTAGGTAACGATATTTTACAACATATTTAAGCGCTATTTTTTCGAAGAAGATAAAAGATGACTAAATGGTTATTTTTAAGGTTGGAATCACATTATTTCTATAAAAAGTATTTTCAGAATCAGTTCTGTAGTTTATGAAATCTCGTACAAAGACTGCGAATGAAGAAAAAAAAACATAGAATGCGTCCAGTTGCTTCTCTCCCCGAGCATGTCGTAAAAGCCTACCAACATGATGGACCAATGGGCGATGGGCTGATCACCTGACCGACGGCCTCGGTGGCGTGGCGGGCGATTGCTCGGCAGAGACGCAAGAGGCGCGGGTTCGATTCCCGCTGCGGAAGAAATGTTTGCATGATCTGTAAATATTTCTTCCGGGTCTGGGTGTTGTGGTACCATGGTACTCGTAGTTTCTGATACCCACGACACAGGGAATCCTAGTGTGGGGTCAGGACTATGTATGTGACTGTTGGGTGTTATTTATTTATTTATTTACATTTTTCACCATACCCATCTTGGGCATTTGAATCAGAAGTGGCTGCAAGTACCTATTTATGATTACTTGTGGCTCTGCCCACCCCATTAGGGATACGTGCGTGATAATATGTATGTATGGATTTCATAAAAAACTTAGATGATTCTTAAAAATCATAAAATTCTGCTTGTACTTGCCAAAAAGTTTTAGCGTCAACTTGTGGATGTGTTATGTGTTTGGACATAACTGTATCAAGAATACAGCGTTTTGGGGTTCAACGACGCCAAGTCACTGTCCGATTTACGACGTGATAAGGACAATAGGCGCATTTGTATATTATAAGTGTTAGTACTGTAGTGAACTTGCTATGTGATGCGGATATCTAGGTCTGGTTTAAACAGGTACTAATCGCGGAGACGTGGCGTATAGGATGAGAGTTTTGATATCTTCTCTGAAGAGTGCCCGCGCCATATTATCGCCTATGTACAATTTAGGTACCTTACACATGATAATGAGACACAGCGTTGCTGAAACTGAAATAGTACTAACATACATATACATAATTATCAGGTCCGTATCCCTAATGGGGTGGGCAGAAACACGAGTAATCATAAGAAAATTTGCAGCCACTCCTGATTCAAAGTCCCAAGATGGATATGGTGAAACATGGTGACAGGTGATCAGCCCACCGTTTATATAGATAACCCGTCATGTTGGAAATAGTGAAATACCTCAATTTTTTTCAATCAAAACCATGAAGTATTTTTACATTTTGTACTTGGCCAAGGCCACCAATTTCTTAGCCATCACTTTTTCAATCTTTCGGCTTTGTCAAGCTCACCAATTTCTTGTACATTCTTATCATAGTTTCGTGGTCGGTTACTTTGTCGCCTCCTAGTCTGCTACTTCAAGGCCATCAGGTAAATGCTCCAAATGACATAATCAATGAGTCATGGCTAGCCTGATCTGCCTATAGTATTGTGTGAAATAGCTTAGCTTATCAAACTGGTTTTACATGATGAACGTAGTCGTGTTTTTAAAGAGTTTTAGGCAGGTTTACTTAATTATTTTTCTAGACAGACGCTGTGCTTTGCAAAATTGTTTGATTAGTTGGCTTAACGACTTAAAAGCCGGGACCGACTGTTTAACGTGCCCTCCAAAGCACGGAAGCGCTCAGCTCGTAATGCCACTTGCGGTCACCCATCCCAATTTGTGACCGCGCATATCGTTGCTTAACTTTAACGATCAATCAAGAACGCCTAAGCAAGTTACGCCACGAGCGCTTCAGGGTACTCTTAACCTGGTTTTTCGCCTGCATTTTTCCTCGACATAATATCCATAACATTCTCTCCAGCACATATCCTTATCCTCACTAATATTATTAACGCAAAGGCTTGTATGTATGTTTGTTACTCTTTCACGCAAAAACTACTGAATGGATTTTAATGAAACTTGGAACGTAGATAGTATGTGTACTGGAATAACGTATAGGCTTCTTTTTATCCTGGTACCACGTGAGCGAAGCCGCGGGCGGAAGCTAGTATTCTATAAAATATAGGTATCGTAATTATTTACACTGATTGGTAGTTTTTATCCATATATCGCATCAAACATTCCATATTTCATTATATCTATCACAGGTACATGGTTCTTGGTAATTTGACGTGTAGATGTTTTTCCAGGAACATTCTACTACGACTAAACTTACAAGGCTCTGAGCCCATACAAGTCGTGAAGGGTAAAAGAATTGCATTTATTTTCAACCTTATGTGAAGGGAATAAGGACTGATATTAGTCGCATCTCTCCCACACTGCTGCAATAATCCGATCGGTAACAGCGAGCAATTACCTATAAGAAATTCAGTTTTAGTTTGCATTATGTCGCCTGTGATCTAACAAACTGTAAAATTATAATTAATTTTACAGTTATAATTGTGATAATTAGCTACCGGGAATCGGGAGCAAGAAATGAAATAATAATAATATTACAATACCCAATCCCGGAAGAAATATTTGCAGTGCATGCAAATATTTATTCCGCAGCGGGAATCGAACCCGCGCCTCTTGCGCCTCAGTCGAACACTCGCCCACCACGCCACAAAGGTCGCCGAATCAATGCACTGATGGTTTGGGTCAAACCCTGCCTTTCAATAATAAGATCGTGGATTCAAATCCGATCGCGTACCAAAAGGATTTGTCTGTTCGAAAATGTATGTGCGCTATACCAGTAGGAACTTTCAAATGGTATTATGTCATAGAACGAAGAAGCACCCAAGTGCACGAAAATAGCTTCTTAGGGGTGTACCTTGATCCCTTCACAACACTGGCTCAAAAAAACTAATGTAGAAGTACCGACCGGGATTGCGGTCGGCGGCCTATACTCTTTTACGGTTACTGCTCCAAGAAATTCTTAAAACACTCGTAGTGATGTCCTCTATCACTATCGATAAATCCTTTCGAGTCGATAAAAGTGATTGATTACACCACCGCGATTTTATTGATCATTTTGGAGCTTTATGTCCTCGTAAATACGGTTAAAACAAAATTGAAATTGATTTATACGATGGACGATGCATTAAGAGATAGGATGCTGTAGTTTTAAGACCATAAATTGAGATTACTTTAAAAGTGATTTTGTGAATCCTTCTTAAGTACCTACCTACTACAGAGCTCTTGTTAGTGTATTAATTTGGGTTTAGATTTAGTGTAAGTGATATCGGATCTTGTGGTTTAAATGTGCATGTTTTGCATCTTTACCTTGATATCAAAAAAACACACGATTGAAATATTTACACAAGTAATTTACCCGATTTAAAACGACTTGCAAAAAAGGAGGTTATTATTATATTATTCATATGTTTGTCTTTTTTAGAAAGTGACTATAGTGGCAGAGCCTATTTCAGTTATAGTTTTTAAGTTAGGTTATAAGTAAGGCGATGAATATTAGGAAAGAGATTTCAATGAACATTCAATTTCGTTAAAATATCGATATTTCTTTTGATGTTTATCGATAGATCGCAGTACATCCCTACCTAACCAGACAGGTATTATTAGTTCTTCCTGCTCTACAACCGCTATCCACTATCCTAGAATTAGTTGTTCTTTTCTGCAGGATATTATTTTGGATGCTGCTTTAAAAATCCTAATGTTTAATGTCATACAAACATTCGAACATGAACATTGTGTGTTTGTACCACAATCACGCCGTTATGACAAAACCTGACTTTAGTAATAATTATCTTTTAGTTGAAAAAAAAAATACTACCCTTTTTAACAATATGGCTACTCAATTTGTTATGTTTAACGAAACTTCTTAATTACATTGCAAAGATATTAACCTAATTGAAATGTGTTAAAAAAATAAACTAGTAAGCATTAAGTACTTGTACGCTCACTGTTATCGATAATTTATTAACTTACTTTAAAATAGTGTCTCATCAAGTGAAATGTGAAATTTATTTTAACCACAAAAAACGAAAGAGGTAGGTATGTAAAGTTTGTAGGTGTGTTTATTTGTTTGTAATGTTAGACTTAGAAGCTACTCGTATCAAGTGTACGATAGGAGATTATTTAGCTTTAGGCGCACTTTAAATCCTTTCACCACACTGGTTCGAAAGAACTAGTAGAGCTACTGAATTGACTTGGAAAATTCTTTCCTGGTAGGAAACTACATTATCCATGCGTTTGTAACTCAGTAGATCAACTTTTGTTTCTATAAAATAAACACACCCGTAATAAAAAAACCAGTCAAGTGCGAGTCGAATTCGCACACGAAGGGTTCCGTACAATCGCACACGTACATTAATGTTTCTTGTATGGGGCCCTCTTTCTTTATTATTATTTGTTGTTATAGCTGCAATAGAACCTATATAAGAACGTCAACTCTCTACCTATGTTTCATGAGATACAGCCAGACAGACGGATGGACGGACAGCGGAGGCTTAGTAATAGAGTTCCTTTTACCTTTTGGGTACGGAACCCTAAAAAGCAATATTATCTGTACAATCTCAAGTTATGTTTTTCCAGTATTTTATTACTCCACAAACGCATCCTAGCCTTTCTAAGGTGATCTGTTTTTCCTCCAACAAAAACATGACAGGTCGACGTGTCTGCAGTTATAACTCGTATATCTTTCGAAATAAAGATCATTTTTCCATCCAACTAGCTGCCCCACAAGTTGGTTCTTAGAAGCAGTGATTTTATAACTTGATGTCTGCCGTCTGCAATTTTTAAGAATGCACTAGTTTTATATGTTCTTTGAAGTTATTTAAGTGAAGCACAGCGTTTGATTCAACAGAAGATGCAAGGAGTGATAATGTATGTATAAAGATTATAGTTGTCAACATAATCCATTCACTTACATGGGTATTAAAGGATAATCCTTTGAAGCCTGTCACTAGATTGAGGACAAAGCCTTGACCGGATTCTGCGGCTACTGGACTAAACTAAGGATTAGTCAAGTACCTACCTACAAAAATCTTACTCATACTATGATTTGTTAACCTCAACCTCGTTGGCGTGGCGACTGAGTGCTTGGCTAAGACGTGAGAGGTGCGCGTTCAAATCCCGCGCGGGAGAAATGCTTGAATGTTTTGCAAATATTTTCCGATTCTGAGCTGACGACCATAACCGCTCTGCCAAAAAGTGTAGCGACTAAGAAGAAAGTAAAGTTATTCGTTTCAAAGTGAACTTGTGATTTGATTTAGTAAAAAAACTTTGATAATCTAAAAAACTTCATAAATCAAGCTTGACTGATGAACCACCATAAAATAACTTAATTAATAATTTATTCAACGTTGACGTTCATATTAATGACACAAGTCGACGGACAAAAAAATATTGCTGAATCCGTTTTGTGATGAAGATTATCTAGTCCACCCATTTGTTAAGATAGAACACAGACAGCATCAAAAGTTGATAGCTTCTTTTTGAATTTTAAAATGTGCTATTGCAAGCATTGAATACAATATCGGGGTATTTGTGCTTATACTGGAATTATTTTCTATTTTCTTCTATATTTCTCTGCTGGACTGGAAGTAAAGAAAAAGCATAGAATGCGTCCAGCTACTTCTCTCCCCGAGCATGTCGTAAAAGTCGACTAAGGGATAGTATCCTCTCTAAAATGATGGACCACCTATATGGGCGTTAGGCTGATCACCTGTCACCATGATGCACCATATCCATCTTAGGACTTTAAATCAGAAGTAGCTGCAAGTTTTCTTATGTTCGCTTGTGGCTCTGCCCACCCCTTTAGAGATATGGGCGTGATAGTATGTATGTATTGTCTACCCTGTCATCATTGAAAATGAAGACTCATTGGTTATTTCATTCACAAAATCATTTAGGTTTGTTTGGTACGTTATTTACTTTTGATGCTGACTCTACTAACCTTTATTAAAATATAAAAAAAAATCGTTAAAAAAGGGTATCAATTAGGTGAGTTTGTATTCCTTTTACACCTTAATTATGTATTTTTAGTTGTTCAAGAACAATTTAGTTATTTGATGTGCCAGAACAGTCCAATCAACTTGCGATTAATTAAAACAGTATTCAAATCAATTTAATAAATTACATTTGAATGTTAATGTGGTTTTAGATTTTGGTATAATCTTATAATGAATCATATCCTGAGGTGAATGCCAATGTGTGATTTAAAATGAGCATTTAAAATGTAAATAAAACATGTAAACAGATATGGGAACATTCAACTTGTGCACACTTTGACATAAATATATGTAACGAATTAGCTAATTGTTTCTTAGGGTCTCTGCTCACTTCCCCGTTGCAAAACCGGACAATAATGGGATCGGCGCGTCGCGTACTGAGCTCTGACGGACTTTTGACGTTTGGCTATATTAATTTGCGCCAATACTTCTCGAATAATTAGAAAACGGTCTGTGCTATGACGGTGACGGTTTGGTTACGGAACGGGGTAGACGGAGACCTTTACAAGATTGAGTGTTATAGAAACATACAATAGCTATGACTTATTTAGTCGCCAGAAAGCATGCTAAAATAATCTCGCAGTACTTTTACTCAAACTGATCAACGCATTTCTCTCCAAAGCCACCATTTAACTGGTTTCTTCACAGTGGCTTGGAAGCTGATTATGTTAATTAACTAGAGAAAAGTTTACAATAAGTTATTATTAAACTAATAGCTCACTGGAGGCTATGAAACGCTTTGTGATGAAAGGACGCTAAGTTATACAGATGTCATGAGGCTAAGTTAAATAGGGAAAGTAAAGTTTTACAAAAAGGTGAATACTTTTATTAATTCTAATAGTTAAGACTCTAGAGACCGCACTAACAGAGGTTTTCACTTTTTTATATCGTGTTGTTCGTTTACAATTTTTTTTTAAATACCGATGGTGATATTCAGTACCTCCCTATCGCTAAATAGTTAGCTCCAAAGCTTTAATGAGTGTGACAATGACACTTGACCAACCAATTAACTGGCGTTTTTTTTTATTCATGAATATCGGTATTAAAAAAATGTTATAAACTAATTACACAATATAAAAAAAGGTAAAGTTTTTGTTTCGCGATCTCTAGTGTCTAAACTAATAGAATTAAGAGTAAGATAGATAGATAGATAGACTCTTTATTATGTATAACAAAAACTAAAACATGAAAAAACAAAAAAACTTAGGTACTAAAAAAAAACAAAAACAGATATACATAAACGGCGGTCTTATTGCTAAGAGCAATTTCTTCCAGAGTAAGCACCTTGTAAGCATTTCCCTTCCCTATCACCTAGTTCTAGTTGGATTTAAACTTCTCTAAACTCAAAATGTAGTTGCTACTTGAGAGTATGCGTGTAATAAACTTTTCAAAGTCAAAGTCAAAATCAAAGCAAAAATTTTGACAAGCAATTTTTGCAAGCAAATTTGACAAGCAAGACAAAAAAACAGAGTATCTATTTATTCACCATTTACTCGTTTTTTAAAAATCTCCGTTTTCTTTCACGCTTGGTTGTTAAACTATTTTTCATTTTCATCTTATTTACACCCACCCTCTGCTAAGAGGTCTAGGTAGGCCTGCATGCATATCTAAGTACCTGTTCAAGCGCCACCTGAGTACAGTCAAGTGGACTACTGCGCTTAGTAAGTACAAGCATAGAATAAGTAATAGCCACTCCAGAACAAGACTCGTGCACTTCGTAGAAAGCTTAGCCACTACTGTCGGGGAGAAAATATCAACTGAGATTAATCATCATCATTAACTTGTAGAACTGAGGTTCTTTAAGAGTAGAGGTTATTACTAAGATTGCGCAATAAAATAAAACATTGCATAAATGGAGGGGGATACCTAGGCACTTGGTTGACACAAGTGAAGTAGAAGCCGGATAAAAAATAGCCTATATGTTAATCCAGCACATGTACTATGTATATATGACGGCCTCGGTGGCGTGGCGGGCGATTGCTCGGTAGAGACGCAAGAGGCGCGGGTTCGATTCCCGCTGCGGAAGAAATGTTTGCATGATCTGTAAATATTTCTTCCGGGTCTGGGTGTTGTGGTACCATGGTACTCGTAGTTTCTGCTACCCACAACACAGGGAATCCTAGTGTGGGGTCAGGACTATGTATGTGCCTGTTGGGTGTTATTTATTATTTTATTTTATTTATATCAAGTTTTATTAAAATCCATTCAGTAGTTTTTGCGTGAAAGAGTAACAAACATCCATACATACAAACTTTCGCGTTTATAATATTAGTAAGATTTAAGAGTGTCATCGCAAGACTTATTAGAAACTTTAGATAGGCCGCAAATAAAAAAAAAGTAATAGCGTAATAGACAGGAACAGACAGAATAAAATTATTCCTGCTCGTCACCCTGCTGTTAACTAGGTGGTTGGACACCGGACTGGGGCTCTCTGGTTTGTGTTAGGGTTAAATAAATTTCCACTGCGTGAAATCGAGAAGTCCTCAAAGAAGGTAAATATACACGTCTCACAGCTTACCTTGACTCAGGGGACTCCGAGTTCTTCCACTGGTACCAGGGATCACGAAACACAGTAGGGAAATATAATTATTTTCACTCTTTTACGTTTTTCACATAATTTTCCTTTTCTTTTTTTTGACAACTTCTATTCTTTTTCTTTAATGTCTCTCTCGAGTCCACCCGAAAGAGGTTTGCCGTGGAGGCCGTAACATTTCCCCCCACTTGAAATCGACCCGATTTCACGCTTAAAATAAGGCCGAAAAAGAATACCTATTAGGGGAATTTGTACTCGGAATAAATAACTAACTAAATTAATTCTAATAATAAGAACTTACAGGAAAATCTATTCAGATGGTACAAAACATGACTTTACAGTTGGTCTTTTAAGAAGACCGGAACTGGTTTTAACTAGTGCCGCTCTTACGACGTTATCTTTCCCTGGATAAGTTTCGGTTATTCTTCCGAGTTTCCAATGTAGATTTTTTAGATTTGGTTCATTCACCAAAACCACATCTCCTACCTTAAAATTAACATTGGAATTTGACCATTTAGTTCGCTGTTGCAGAGTGTGCAAATAATCTCGTCTCCAAATATGCCAGAATGACTGAGTCATCTTCTGTAGCAATTGCCATCGCGTCCTGGGAGATACTGCCGAATCATCAAAGTCAGCTTCCGGTAAGCCAACTAGCGGACGACCTATTAGAAAATGCCCAGGAGTTAGAACATCGCACTCCGCAGGCGATGTTGACAGAACGCACAGCGGTCGAGAGTTGAGCATAGCCTCTACTTTCGTTAACACTGTACTCATTTCTTCCAATGTTAAAGTTTGAGCGCCTACAACGCGTTTTAAATGATATTTGGTAGAACGAATCCCACTTTCAAAAATTCCACCAAAATGTGGAGCTCCTGGAGGATTAAAATCCCAAGAGATTGATCGAGTTGTAAGATAATCCGCAATTTGAGTTTGGTTACTAGTTACTAAATTGACCATCTCGTTTAAATATCGTTTTGCTCCCACAAAGTTCGTTCCATTATCAGAGAGAATTCGTTTACATAGCCCACGTCTTGCTACAAATCTGTCTAGTGCCGCAATGAACGCTTCAGTTGACAGTTCCGTCACTACCTCTAAGTGGATTGCCTTCGTGGCCAAGCAAACAAACAAACAAATGTACGCCTTGTATGTTCGAGCGTTACGCCGTTTGCTTTCTTTCAGAAGGAAAGGACCACCGAAATCGATACCTACAGCTTCGAAACACCTTGCCGGTTGTATTCTGACTGAGGGCAGATCTCCCATTACAGTTGAAGAGCAGATAGGACGAGCTTTAAAACAAGTGACACACTTGGATAGTCGCGATCGAATTGCGGAACGAATCCCTAAAATCCAATATTGACGTGCTAACAAAGACTGTAGAGCGCGAGGACCAATGTGAAGATACGACTTGTGGAGAGATTCTATAATCACATTCGAGAGATGACATTTAGGAAGTAGAAGCGGATGTTTTGCTTCCTGCGGTAGGTTTGAATTGCGAAGGCGACCCCCCACTCGCAATAAACCAGATGAATCTATAAAAGGTTGTAACTTTTGAATAGATTTTACACAATTCAAACCTTTCTGGATGTTCAAGAATATTTCAGGACAGTGAAACCTTTGAACCTCCTTGATGAGAAAGGAATGAGAATCTTTCAATTCTTTCAATGAAAGAGCCAAAAAGTTTCTTTCTGATGCAATCTTCTTGGCATTGCTACTGAACCGGCGAATCCAAGCTAAAGTACGCTGCATCTTCGAGAACGAAGAAAACCTTTGTATAAAACTTGAAATGAAATCCTGAGAAGTTGTAATTAGCAAACTTGACCCCGTTTCAATTTCAGGCTTATCTTCAGGTAAGTCTTTCATCGGTATATTGTTGTATCCAATGTCAACAACATCATTCAATGACTTGTTGTTCGTGGTTTTGCAGCTGGCATCAAATACGACTCTCAGTTTAGTCGTGACACTGCTTGGGCGCACGACGCAATGATGAGGTATTATGTATGCCTTGGAGTCTGAAGTAGCTATAGGCTGCATGTGTCCTAAGTCTTCATACTCTTTCATGAAATCTGCATAACCTGTCTTCAAATCTGGATCGCGAGCAAGGCGCTTCTCCATGTTGTGAAAACGATTTAAACTGCGATGGTATGAATCGCCCAACTCCTCATTTTCTTTTGCCAGAATAGGCACTACATAGCGGTCATCCGCTTCGCGATATACATGCCTGGTGTATAGTGCTTCGCAAACGTCATCGTCGGGATGAGAAGTATGCACGCTAGGTGGCTCCTCGACTTCCCAAGACCGCTGAATAATTTTATCTAAACTCGAGGTGACTAGCAAAGTCGAACGCTCGTGTTTTTCTGAATGGATGGATGCCTTACCTGTTATAACCCAACCGTAGATACTATGTAGAGCCGTAGGAAGACCTGGTCCAGGCTCATAACGTCGACCATCGTACACTTTGTCAAAGACATCGACTCCTAACAAAATGTCAATCGGTCCCGGTTTCTCGAAGTCAGGGTCGGCTAGGTAAATATCTTGGTAGCATTCACTCACGTTCGTTGGAACCTCCTCTGCAGGTATGTCCGTCGTGATAGCAGGCATGACTACAAATTCAAGATCAAATTTAGGATCGTTGTTATCCCTAGGAAGAACTCTGCATGCCGTCACTCCTGAGATCTCACTTACCTCAGCAGCTCCTATACCGGACAAAGTTTCGCAAGTTGGCGTAGGACGAAGCCCAACACGTTTAGCGCAGGCGGTAGTCATAATACACTCATGAGAACAACTGTCGATCAGAGCGCGAACCTTAAATGTACTACCCTGCTTATTTTGTAGTCGCACTACAGCTGATCCGAGCAACTTCACATCTCGCTTTGAGCTGGCGCATAAAGAGACAGCGGGATTCACGCAAGCAAGACTTGATGTGGGATCATCAGATTTACTCGATGATGAACCGCTAGACGTTGCCCTATCCACTGTTGAACTCGGTGTTTCACTATAATGCAAGAACGTGTTATGTCTTTTTCCGCAAGTCAAACAGTTTGTTTTAGAATAACAAGAACCTGCTGAATGACCTGAACGCAAACAATTAAAACAAAGTTTCAACTCTGCTACCAATTTTCTACGCGATTGTACATCCATGGAATTAAGTTTTGTGCATTTATAAATGCTATGTTGCAATTTGCAGCATGGGCAAAGATTGCAAGTTGCGGGTTTCGCATCACTCGACACTACGAAGGACCTTTTAGTAACTTGTTTAGGCGAGGTTGGGAAATAGGACATTTTATTTATTTCAGAGATCCTGAGTTGATCCCTTAAGAAATATAGCAATTTATCAAAACTAGGTAGCTCGAGACTTCCTATTCCGCTTAGCTCTTCAAACTTTTGCATTGTTGCAGAGTCTATAGATCGCGACGCGAAATAGAATAGAAGAAAATCGCTCAAATTGTCAATCTTCATCGCTGTCAACGCATTGACACATTCCCTTAAAGTACTGGTAATACGTGACAGTTCATCGTATGACGCAGATGACATCGGTTTGAGTCGCATTATCCTATCTAAATAGCTCGTAGCTAGAACCCTCTGGTTATCGTAACGCTCGCGCAACGCGTCAAAGACCACCATGTAATTCGCTGATGACAGCGGTACGTTTTTCGCTATGCTCAACGCTGGACCTGACAAGCATGACACCAGATAGTGAAACCTTTCGATATCCGATAGCGATTTGTTTTTGTGAATCAACGGAAGAAACGTATCTATAAATATCGGCCAGTTTTCTAAATTACCATCGAATTTCGGTAAATCTATCTTTGGTAGACGCACGTTAACCCTTTGATCCCCACTAACAGCACTAGAAGCAGCGTCAGATATTTTTGATTCTGACTGTACCTTCTCTACTACTTCTAGAATGCCATAGTACAGCTCATCAAAAGCTGTCAAAGCTTTGAAATCACTATTCTCTTCAGGATGCAATGACAATGCTAGCAGACTAATTTTCTCCGTTTGCTCATAAAATTCTGCTTTCAACGTATCTAAATGTTTCGCACGCACAAGAAAAGAGGTGACACTAGTTTTGCCTGATCGAACCCCTTGTGCCATATTGTAAATTAGATTCACTGAGGCGAATACATGCTCACGTTTGCCGAGGAGAACTTTGCATTCTGCCTCCTTCTTCGCCATCTTTGAATCTACTTCCGACACCCAACGCCTAACAGAATACTATTAACAATAAATGTATCAAAATAAATAAAACTGCTTATTAAATCACAAAATATGTTTCCGAGTACAAAGTTCCCTAGAACACGAAAAGAGAGAACCCAGTCGACGGTGCAACCCTATTACCCTCGACAGTAGACCGATCACCAGGCGCGGGAACCATCCGGCTCGCACGGACCAAACAATGGTTGGACACCGGACTGGGGCTCTCTGGTTTGTGTTAGGGTTAAATAAATTTCCACTGCGTGAAATCGAGAAGTCCTCAAAGAAGGTAAATATACACGTCTCACAGCTTACCTTGACTCAGGGGACTCCGAGTTCTTCCACTGGTACCAGGGATCACGAAACACAGTAGGGAAATATAATTATTTTCACTCTTTTACGTTTTTCACATAATTTTCCTTTTCTTTTTTTTGACAACTTCTATTCTTTTTCTTTAATGTCTCTCTCGAGTCCACCCGAAAGAGGTTTGCCGTGGAGGCCGTAACACTAGGTATGGGTTAACTTAAAGCCCCTCTTAAAATCTACCAAACTAAAAACTAAACAAAATTTAGAGTTATGTCAATCTATCAATACGTTCTCTTTAAATCTGTCAAAGTTCAACAATGCTTGTTACCGATATGCTGACAGAATAGTTGAAAAGATGGACTGTGTAAAACATGACGTGAGTAAGAAAAAGGAGTAAGTGTTGACATGACTTCTAGTTCTGACTGAGGAATACGAAAAAGTACATGCGTGTGTCGACCCCACATAAAGTGGGAAAAAGGAAGGAAAATTATGATGATGATGTTGACCTAATAGTAAAATGCTAATCACTGTTCTATTTTATTTATTTATTTGAAGTAAATACATATGCGCATGATACAAATACAACACTGGAAAATGCTATAGTAAAAACAGTGTCGCATTTTTCAGTGCTCAACCTAAAGACTATAGAGAATTTAACAAACAAACGAAGTCTAGCAGTATCATAAGCAACATTTTAAATCATAACTTAAGGGGCAAACGTTTGACCAGTTAGTAAAGTAATTACTCGTAAAGTACCTACTTAGTACGTACTACGATAGTACTTTTCTCTCTCACTGTACATTTCACAGGCCCTTTAACAGCAGCGGCGGCGGTGTTCTAGATAGGCCTAGATTATTCTATTACGAGCCCTAACGCCATGCTATGTTGATGGTCTATCAATGAGGGCAAATATTTATACCTACAACAGTAGCGCATTGGTGTTTTGTTGTGTGTGCTCAGAAAGATGTCATGGGTTCAAGTCCGTCTCAAGAAGAATTTTTGGGAATACATACATAAAAAAATATGGACATTTCACACAGCGCCATTTAGCCACAAACTAAGCAAAGCTTGTACTATGGGAACCAGATGGCTGATAGAATACTTAACTTATATACTTGTAGGTACTTACAATACATAATACCCAGGAAGAAATATTTACAGAACTTACAAACATTTCTCCCGTAGCGGGAATCGAACCCACGCCTTTTGCGTCTCAAATAAAATCTCCACTAGGGTTTTATAAACGTTTCGTATGTCTAAACGCAACATTTTCATACCTCTATTTGTTCTGAAAGTTAATTCGTAATTATATGACAGAAAAATTACCTATTCGTCAACGATTAAAGAAATGCATAAACTTTAAAGCGATACTAGAGGGCAATCACGCTATATTTAAACCTTTGATCGTAATAAAAACGTTCATTTGACAACGTTTTGTTAAAAACTTTTTCTAGGGCTATATTTTGGCAGCGTGTAAAACGAACATTTTTGAACGTTCAAACGTTGTAAAATATTGCAATTGCCCTCCTGGACAACCTTAGCTTTTATGGTTTTACATAATCATACTATAGCGAGTAAAGGTGTGAAATAGTGTGCCTATAATCTCCTAGCAATTATCTACTTCCCGTAGCTTACAAGAGCGTATCCATATTAGTCTGCTTTGATGTTTTGAAATGGGCAATTCGCAAATTATGTGGTGATTAAAAGATTGACATATTTTTGTATGGGAATAATCGAAGGATTAATAAATTAACACTTTTAGCCCACTAGAAAAGTGATGTTTCATTTGTTGGCATAATATAACAATATAACAGTTTTTTTGCTTACAATTTTTTAACCCTTTGGAGGGTTGGATTATGGCAATATATTTGAAATGCGAGGACAGGCCAAAGATAACAGCGCTTTGTGTCAACGACATTAATACAGTCGCGGGAAAAACTTGGATAAGAAACCAACAGGGTATCAATTCTTGAAAATCACCGAGAGATCATCGAAAATGGTCCATTTCCATTGATTTTTTCAATTTCGTATTCAAACTTATATTTATTTTTTTATTTTGAAGTCACCAAATGACTTTCAAGACTACGGAATTCAAAAAAAAGCAATGCGAATGGACCATTTAGTGGTGACTTTTTATCACTCGGTAACTTTCGAGAATTTATGTCCAGGACCGAGGAGGCTGGCAAAATCGAAATGAGTCTAAAATGATAATGATGATGACGATGATCTCAAATGCAACCAATATGCTAAATGTGTTTGTAATGTGTTTGTTAGTGGTTTGTCCTGCTTTCTCGAAGCAATGCAATTATTCCAGCAAAGTACTATGCATATTTGTTTTCAAGTTTCCTTCAAATCCGTTCAGCCATAACTGCATGATTGTGTCACAAACACAAACAGTGTCACATGTTCACAAACTTTCGAATAATATTTCTAGCATATACTTCTCTGCTGGGCTGGGAGTAAAAAAAAAACATAGAATGCGTCCAGCTGCTTTTCTGCCCGAGCATGTCGCAAGAGTCGACTAAGGGATAGTATCCTCTCCAACATGATGAATCTATATGAGCGATGGGCTGATCACCTATCACCATGATTCACCATAATCCATCTTGGAACTCTTGGATCAAAAGTGGCTGCAAGTTTTCTTATGATTACTTGTGGCTTTGCCTACCCCGTTAGGGATACGGGCGTGATATATGTATGTATGTATTTCTAGCATAATGTTATAAGGCTAGGCTGAGACGTGGAGACGCAAGGACTGGAAATATTTCCAGAATCCACGTGACATTCGTGAATCCTAGTGTGGATTAGAATTAGGTATGCGAGTTTTGGGTGTAATATATTAATTTAAACCCAAAATCCTTGAGGTAAGGGAGAAAGCCGCGAAGCTCAAGTGGAACAGGGCTGGCCACGTCTGCCATCATATTATGCCGGTGGATCTTTGGGCTTAAATCACCATTACGAGCTGAGCGCTTCCATGCTTCGGAGGTCACGTTAAATTGTCGGTACTGACTATTCGTTAAGCCATGACGGAGGCCTTTAGGCGGCCTAAAAACTCCGTCACAAGAGTTGGCCACTAGCTCATGCGATCTTTTTACCACTATGTGGAGCCAAGCTACGAGAAGAACGAGTCGAGATCAATAGATCGTCGTGACTGAAATGGGGACTGAAATGAAATATTTAAGTATTTTATGTCACCACTGGTCTAGTTGGTAGTGATCCCGCTTTCCGATCCGGTCGTGGGTTTAAATCCGGTCGTGTAACAATGCATTTTTCTGTGTGAAAAAGTTATGTTCGCTATACCTACCAGTACTCTCAAAACGGTGAAGGAAACCCGCGGCTTCGTCAAGCTCTTAACGTATTGACCATGTCTTTCCTATGGGCAAGGCCGACTAAGCAGTTATGATGGTATAGGTGCTGGGCAAGCCTACTCCATCTTAATTCGTCCCAGGCACTACAGCGCCCCGTTTGTTAAGGTAAAAGTTGACGCCTGTCCTGTGACGCTGTCTAAACAATCTACTATAGATGGTAAAATACTAAAAAAACTAAGCATTTTACCATCTATGTGGTGAGAAAATTTTAATTCAGTCATGTTTCTTGGCCTATTTTAATTTGCTTTTTGTAAAATAGGCATTTTTAGGTATGGTATGCATAGAGCGCTCATAAAAACCTTGACCTCACCATAAATATCATAAAGCATGCAACTTTATGTAAGTTTTCTGTTTATGGTCATAATTTGCGCCTTTTAGTTAACAAGCTTGTAGGTATTAGCACAGTTTATCATGTGTTAAGTAAGTACCTAACTTAAAGTTTAGATAGTTTAAGTTAGTACCTAAATACCTAACGTAACATATACTTTGAGTAAATCGGTTTTAGTTGTTTGTATTTCGTACTAACATCTCATCAGAGGTCAAAGGTTTCTTATTACCTGTTACTTGTGGCTCTACCCACTCCATTAGGGATACGGGCGTGATATTATGTATGTATTGTATGTACTAATATTATTGTGGATGACTGGAGAGCGCTGGTGGTCTAGTGAACCCGCCTTCCGATCCTAAGGTCGTGGCTTCAAATCCAGTCGTGAATAAATGGATTTTTCTGTTCAAAAAATTCATGTGCGCTATACCAGTACTCTCAAACGGTGAGCGAAAACACCGTGAGGAAACCGGCATGTCATAGAACACAAAAATCTCAAAAACATGTGTCAAATGCACGAAAGGTGCCTTTAACGTGCACTTAAGATACGACTTCGGTGGCGTGGCGGGCGAGTGCTCGGCTGAGATGCAAGAGGCGCGGGTTAGATTCCCGCTACGGCTGCTATAAGGCATGATTATGATGAGATTCCATCCAAACCGTTTGGATCGAAAGTCACCCAGGCTCTTTTTGAAACTGTTAAGAAATAACTAGTATTCAAAATAACAATGCCGCCTATTAATTTTTATACGTGTATTATATGAAAACTACCTTTTACTCAGGCATATTCAAAGGTGAATAAGTGTTCCGTGAAAGTTGTTTATGGTGTGGTGTGTAAAAACTAGTGTTTATGGTGTTGCCAGGCCTGTTCTCGATAACTAATAGGCAGTAAATATCAATTATATACAAAATTATCTCAGTTGTAATTTTATAAATTATATTTTTAACACGTTCAGCGCGCTACGGACTACTGAGCAAAAAAAAAACAACTTTGACAAAACTGTCAAAATATAGCGCAATTCAAAATGTGCACGATAATCATGCCAAGACAATTTAAGTTATGAAGGACTAGCTGCCGCCCGCGGCTTCGCTCGCGTGGTATCCGAATAAAAAATAGCCTATATGTTAATCCAGTACATGTACTATGTATATTCCAAGTTTAATTCAAATACGTTCAGCCGTTTAGGCGTGATTGAGACACAAACATCCAAACATCCAAACTCACAAACTTTCGCATTTATAATATAAGTAAGAAATAACAAAATCAGTTTCATTGGGTAAGCTCTTACCAATATATTAGTATAGGTATGTAAGTAAGTTGTAAGTTGTAATGTAAGTTTATGCTTATTTACTTACCACTGTGCTGTGGTTTTGATGATGATTAGGTACTTATTTTATGATTGACAATTACCTGTAACAGAAAAGGTGTTTATTAGAAAATTATCTCTTATGCATACATCGTAGTTCCTACTAATAATATAATGAGAAAGTTTGTAAGGATGTGATCATATTTGTGTTCTTTGTATACTTGACGACCTTGATGGCGTGGCGGGCGAGTGCTCGGCTGAGATGCTAGAGGTGCGGGTTCGATTCCCGCTGCGTGAGAAATGTTTGCATGTTCTGCAAATATTTCTTCCAGTTCTCGGTGTTAAAAAGTATATAATATAAGTATTCTATCAGCCATCTTATACTAGTCTTTTTTTTATGAATGTTATTGTGACTTACTTTTATTTATTACTATAGTAAAAGTTGTAATTTTAAATGATAAACTCAACACAGATTGCAGAACTGGTGTTCAATAATTGTTCATTTCATTAATCGGCCGACCGATTACCTTAAAGCGATTACTTGTTCTATGCATATTGATGAATTGTCGACTTAAGTACAGCAATTTGATTAAGATCTTACACAAATCACCGTTTCCGAAATTGGAGATTCGGATTCTATTAACTTGTTCGTGTCACTTGTTTTTCCGGACTAGGGCGTTGAAAGGGTTAATGTGTGCTTCAAATGGCTTCTTTCGTTCACTTGACAGGTGTTTTCAAACTTCTTTTAGGTTCTTCGCTTATGTTCAGTTTCCATATTTTACTATCGCACAAAGGATGGAAGATTACCAGAGGAACGTTGTATTTGTCAATAAATGTATGACAGACGACAATGTTGCTATGGTACCGAATCCTAAATCCATCGTTTTTAGTAGAATATAGGAACAGAGCATTAGTGCAGATACTTATATCGTATCTGCAATATTGTAGGAGATAGTTAAAAGGAGGAATTAATATATGATTAAATGAACTTTACGAGTGAAATTCTATCATTATTATATCAATAGACCTACCTAAGAAGATGTAGGTTGCATGGAAAAAGAATGAGAGAATCGTTAACGAGCTCTAGTGATGTGACACTAGTTGTTGCTTATATCGATTAAGTTAAATCGAGTGAGTGTTAAATCGACGTAATCGATCGAAACTATCTAGTAAGATAAGATACTACTAAGTAAAATATTCTTATTTCTGAAGAATGGAGCTATGTAATATAATAAGTTATTCATACATTTATGCTTCTGTTACAAAATTAAAGTTATTAAAACACCTTAAAAATAAAACATGTAGGTAATTTTGATCAAAACTGAGACGTTATCGTTAAAATTACTTGAAAATTATTCCAATTATTATTTATTTTAAGCAATAATTATAATATGCATTAATTTTGTGTGAAAGGTGACCGTGTAGACTTGACACTACTGAGCGTGTTTCGTTTAAAATAATTAAACCATGGAAGGAGAGACAACTGCAGGCAATAAGTACCTTATTAACTAAATATATATGACTCTTACGTTACTGACTGAATAAGTAAGTTCGTATGAGCTAGTGGCCAACTCTTGTGACAGAGTTTTTAGGACGTTTAACCCTTAACTAGGCTATGGATTGAGGGTCTCCCACATTGATTTTTAGGGTGTTATTACCAGGCTTTGGTAAAGAATTTACCACAAACTGTCAAAAATGCCTAAATAAATATTACCCAGGACCACAAAAAAATAAATTGTCACTGTCATTGTCAAATGTCACTTTTACGGCCGTTTTTCCAATGGGCGTCCGTGTAACGGTTGTTTTTGTAAGGAGAGCGGCGTATTTTATTGTTAAATGGCGAACCGGAGAAAGATAAGTCGTACGATTTTTTTATATGTTGTAGAATTAGAGTTTTTCTAGTGATATGTGCATAAATTATTTGTAAATATTTGAAAAACATCATGATATAGACAAAATAAAACATGTGGGAAACCATATTCCCTTAGCCTGTGATGACCTTATTATTGTGGGAGTTATATGTCCATTGCCCGGTGAATTAAAATCTTTATTTTATACTAGCTTTTTGCCGCGGGTTTTCTTTTTGGTTTGCTTACGGTCATTTTACATTAACAGTTAAGAAGATATTACTTACGTTTGTTTATTACTGAAATAAAAAATAAGTGCATACATTGTATGTTTCATTTGTAGATTATAGTTTTCATTTAGAAGTTTTATACTAGAATACTTACAAAATTACAAACATCATAAATAGATATAAAAGTCAACGTCTAAAGAGGCAATGGGATTATGTTTTCCCACATGTTTTTTTTTAGGTTTTTAGCTAATTTTCTAAATATAATTGATAAAATCTCAAACTATACGTTATTACTCATATAAATCTATTAAAAAATCACTATTACTATAGGATTTGTCCGAGGCCTGGTAAAGGGTTAAAGGCCTCATGGCTTAACGACTTAAAAGCCGGGACCGACAATTTGACGTGCCCTCCGAAGCACGGAAGCGCTCAGCTCGTAATGCCACTTGCGGGTCACCCATCCAAATTATGACCGCGCACAACGTTGCTGAACTTCAACGATCAATCAATAACGTCTAAGTAAGCTACGCCACGAGCGCTTATCTGTATGACTGATAATCAAGGCACAGCCTAAACCATACGTCCTAGAAGCACAAAACTTGGTGGGTATATTCCTTTTATGCTGAAGGGGTACACTAAGAAAGGAATTCTCGAAATTCACCTCCTAGAGGACGCAGTGAAAAGATAAAGTTTGGTATAAAATAACTGAGCGTGGGCAAACTCGCGGGGCGAGAAAACCTTTAAATAATTACGCCATTGAAGTAGAGACAAATATAGGCATTAAGTACCTACTTATCATGTAGGTACTTGTAACTTTAACACGGCTCTGAGGTGTCAGAAAATTAATAAAAAAATACCTCACAATTAAAATTTCGCAACTCAAAATTTATTCACGATTAAATATTTCGATTTTTTTTACTGCAAATAAATTGATATTTTTACTCACGTCCATTATTAATTTGTAAGAAAGCTGTAAAAAACATAGTTAACGTGTATTTTATTACAAGTGTTATTTAAGTGGTTTACTTTTAAAATCGTAAAACTGATTTTAAAGTCGTCAAAATTCAATATCATAAGACTTCACACGCAAACTGACCGTGAATAGGCTACTAACAAGTACTTCTGTACATAAAATAATAAATAAAACGACCTCGGTAGCTTGCCGGGCGTGTGCTCGGCTGATATGGGAGAGCGGGTTCGATTCCCGCTGCGCGAGAAATATTCGTGTGTTCTGAAAATATTTCTTCCGGGTGTTGAATTATTATGTATTTTATGTACCTACCTATGTATTTCAATAAAAGTATGTAAGGTATTTTATCAGATATCTGGTTCCCATAGTGCAAGCTTTGCTTAGTTTGGGGCTAGATGGCGCTGTGTGAAATGTTCATAAACATTTATTTATTTGTTTAAAACTTCAAAAGACGTATTTACCCTTTTATCACTTTGATTCTAATACTAAAAGATTCATTCAGGGCCTCATTTACCTTGTCATTTGACCAGACAATATCTACTACTATTTATCGTGTCATATCATACTAGTTCTTTCGAACCAGTGTGGTGAAAGGATTAAAGTGCGCCGCAAGAGGCTCTTTTTATGCACTTGGCACTTGTTTTAAAACTTTTGTAAATAATAAGCCGAAGATAGGGCGCAAGGGCGCTCATTACGGGAGGCCTATGTCCATAAGTGGACTGCTATAATAGGCTGATGAATGGCTGATGATGATGATGGGTAATAATGAACTAGCCCCCGAATACTCAAACGCATCTCAGAATTGAGCACGTCTCAAGTGACAAGTTTTTGACAGATTTTCATCAAAAACTGTCAAAAAACCGTGACTTGAGACCTGCTCAACTCTGAGTCGCGTTTGAGTATTCGGGGGTAAGTAATGGAAATAAAATCGAGTTTTTTGTATAAAAATGCTCATACATTTTGTCGGAAATACTCAATGAAGTGAATCAGGAGGCGTCAACATTTTTCATCCATGACTCATTTCAGGCTGCATTTTTATTACCTAACAGTTGACTCATTCAGAATGCAGATGCTACCGGTGCAGACGCAGCTTTAAATTCTATTACCTAAACATGGAGTGGAATGAAAATGAGAATACCTATTTACGAGTAGCTCGAAAGAGAATTACGCCTTTGGCTTAACGGATTTTGGTTCCACATTATAATCATAGAGGCAAATTCAAAAACAAGTCAAAATTTTACCTGATTCAATGTTTTAAATGTATTTTAAGAATGTGCTAAATGTTTGGACATGCCTATGGCTACCTCTCAATATAAATCATCAAAACCCATGAGAGACATTATCTACAGTCGTAAAAACCTGTCTAAATTTTTAATTCCTATCCGAATTTTAGGGCAGCGATTATGTAACTTTATGAGTTTCTTTTTAAAAACGTCAAATTTGACAGCTATTTACATTGAAAAGTCATATTTGACAACCGACTGATAGAAACTTATTGTAACAAAAATAGACAATCATAATACAGTTCGCATCCGTCTCAATCAATGAAACAAAGCTCTGCATTCGTACAATTTCGAAACATTTGCATCGAATTAAACACAATCGTTTACTTAACACACATTCACAATAGCAGTGCAATGTTTCAATTTAAACATTGCGTCCTGTCGAGGACGTAGCCTTTCACTCAGTCCCGACACGATTTTACCTACCTACCCTCTTTAAGGGTTTATTTATCTGGCCATGATGGAACTGGCACGAAGTTTCTTTCGCAATAGTTCCATTTTCAAATATTATAAAAAAGTAAGTAAAACATTCGGCTAACAAATGAGTCAATGACAGATTATTGACACAGTAGGCAACTACTCATAAATTAACAAGTAGTTTTACTCACAACAAAAGATGTCTAAGGTATATTGAAATTCAGTATCTAACAAAGAATTCCTTCAGCAATGTTCTAATCGAAGTTTTTACCGACTTTACTCACTCTATCTCTCCAAGGTTCCATGGTAATGTCCATTTTTTAATCTACTAATTGTATAGAATCTACAAATTTTATATTCCAACAAGAATTAACATCGGAGGATGGCTAGCTAATTTAAAAAAAAAAGATTACAAGTACAGAACAACAAGCTATTTTCCAAATCAGTCGTTTCCTAATTGGTTGTCTATGTGTAGTTGCCATTGAGGTGCCAATAAAGTCATCGGTCGAGTAAAAACAACGTACCGTGCGTCTAGTGTGGACGTGCTCTGAATGGGGTTATACTCTGTGGCTTACGACTTACGAGAGACCTCAGTTCTAAGCATGCTCGTGTCACTCCTTCAGAGACTGATCCAGAGTGATCAATCTATTAGTGGGTACATAATCGGAGGGATAAGATTAGAAAATGATATCTATTCTGTTGGACAACTAAATTTGTTTTGACAGTCCTAAAATATTGGGGTCACTTTCTTCATTGAGATAACAGGTTTAGATATAACTTTAGATCTATCAAATTAAGTTTAAGAAAATACACAACAGAATCGGCAACAATATACACGAGTTTGTTATTTCAATATTTTGTAACGGAGGACGTCACGACGTTTCGCTTTGACAATAAATTAGTCCATATTGACACCTAACAATGAAAGGTGGAGGTTGCTACCTCCAAGCTTTTATTTTAATGGCATACATTTCGATTGGTTTCGTGTTGTGACCTGTGTACCTTTTTAAAAGCAAACCTCTTAAGGGCATAACAGGTTTACACTTTTACATTTCAAGTTCTTAAGAATCTGTTTGGTAAAAGGTTTGATTTCCAGCATTTGACTGTTTTCAAACTTTGCTATATATCTTGAAGCTTGAAATACCACTAACCGAATGCCAGAAAGCTTACGAGCTCGTTGAACGAAACGCCGAAAGTAGACAAGTCCCCTGAACATGCAAAGAGCTAACGTTCTACGTCAGTGTTTTTACGATGTTTTCCTTCACCGTTTGAGATTACCGACTGGTAAGTATCATTATAATAATGTCGAACAGAAACATTAGATGTTTCTGTTTTTACAGTCATATTCCGGTAAATTCACAAATCAAAATAAAGTATGAGCGATTCAAGATGTACTATTCTCCAAAACGATTACGAGTATTACAAACTAAAATGTCAAACATATAGCACAACTTTTCGCCAAACATCCAAATCGCTATCTCTTCTAGTTTCTTCGGGCGAACGAATCAAAGTAGCCGACCCGTTTTTTGGCTCTCCTGAACATTTTTGTTGGAACGAGTTACTATGTTTTCATTTTAAGCAGCCGATCTGTTGTATTCGAATCCACAACCTTATGAGCGGAAGTCCACTGGGCCACCAGTGAACAGTTTAATTCATCTACAGATTTCTCAGATACCGTATGTAGTTGGCGCCAAGCCAGTCAATCTATCAATCAAATCCATCAAACTGATTGGTTTTATTGTAGCTTGTTTGACAGATGGTGAATGATGAGATCAAATATTTAGCTACGCATAGTTTGCTGAAGACTTGCTGATAAAATTGAAGCATTGTTTCCTCTGAAGCATTCCTCCGAATACTATGGAGTAATCTCGTTAATCGGAACCTAATTACCGAAGAAAATAACATTTGTAAATTGCAACTTTTCGTTTATGTATATTTCTTTCATTACCCGACTACGGCGAAGCAAAAAGAAGGGATTTTGACCTTATATGTAGTACTAGCTGTCGCCCGCGGCTTCGCTCGCGTGGTAGGTACCCGCATAATAAATAGCCTAAGTATATGTTAATCCAGCACATGTACTATGTATATTCCAAGTTTCATTCAAATCCGTTCAGCCGTTTAGGCGTGAAAGAGTAACAAACATCCATACATCCATACTTACAAACTTTCGCGTTTATAATATTAGTAGGATGTAATATGCATGTTCGTCTGTTCTCTCATAACTTCTAAACTATTTCTCATTATTTGACAAATGAGGTATCGTTGGAAGCGTCTCGATCGTCTGCTGGTTATAGGCTATGTGACGTCACATTAAATTGAATTTATTTGTTAAGGTAGGTGGCATACGACCACGGCTATTCTACATAACAATTTCAGATGAGAATATTTTCTTGTTTCATCATACCTTTTAGAGCGTGATTTTCAGTAGTCGGATATTCGTTTTTGAATTGAATAGTATAATATGGGTGTCTTTAAATTGAGAATACTGTTACTTAACATCAGGTAACAAACCTATTTCGGTTAAAAAAACTTAATTTTTTATTGTCTTATATTTTGACTAGCAGCCGCCCGCGGCTTCGCTCACGCGGTACCCAGATAAAAAGTACCCTATGTCCCATTCCAGCACACGTAGGTACCTACTATCCTCATTATTCATTATAATATAGTCTCATGTACGCTAAACGATGACTAAAGTATTGCCATCTCTTACCATTTCATAATGACAAACAGTGACAGGGCTAACTTTAAGCAATGGCTAACTTTAGCGAACGAATATGAATAATGGTATGTAAGTATATTCCGTAGTTTTTGCGTGAAAGAGTAACAAACATACCTAAATCTAAAAATTAAGAAATTTCGGTGAATTTAGTAAAAATTTTGAGAGTTATGGTCATGGGCGCCGGCAGAAATAATTTCCAGGTGGTGCAGATTTTAGTTTTCTTACAATCTTTGCCGTATATGATTGTTAATAAAAAGATGAAATTTTAGTCTGAATGTTCGAGACATTTACAAATTTCTGACTATTCATTATGAATTTATTATATAGGTACCCAGTCGTCACGGCTCACACCTATTTGTTCACGACGATCGAAATTTAAAAATTCTAAATTGGTGGGCCAGGAGTACCGGGATCGATGTTAATCGATTTCCATTACTTCTCTGAACGCACCCTTTAAAGTACTGCTACTCTACACCAGATGGCACCAGCATAAATGGGATGAACTTAACAGAGAAAGCGCAATACAGTTTCAATAATTCCTGTTGATCCCGAGATTCCCAAGGGGTGCAAGTGCACCCTCTGGCACCCCCTTGCCGGCGCCCATGGTTAAGGTAAACTTTTCAAAACGCAACGATAGCGTGTCAAAATTTGATCAGAATTAGCAGCGACATCTAGTTTTCAGACGTAGAATTACGTCAGAACTCCATGAATAATCAAGATTGGAAACTTATTAGACCAGTAATAATTTATGCTTCCTTTCATAGGTACTTTGACATTGACAGTTCCTTTTCCATATGTTTTGTATCATCTATTACTAATCTTTGGTATCATCGCTGTCATAATATGTCAAAATAAAAGTATTCTATTTTTCATGAAAAACATGCCAAAAATAAAGAATTTGCAGGTAATTATGACATCAACTTAATGAGAAAAATCGGCTCTTTAATTTGATATAGGTTATGTGCAGTTTTAGACCAAAAATTGATTCCAGGTTTTCATCCCTTTTCACCCCTTTAGAGGTTGAATTTTGAAAAATCCCTTCTTAGTACACCCCTACGTACCAAGGTTTACCTACACTGAAAATTTCAAGTCTCTACGTCCAGCGGTTTAGGCTGTGCGTTGTCTGTCAGTCAGTCAGTCAGTCAGTCAGTCAGTCAGTCAGTCAGTCAGGACAAAGATTCTTATAATATAAGATACGCATTATCGCTGTCTTCCGTGTTCGGTATCTACAAAACGAAAACAAAAACGTGCGTTTCATCGAACGTAAGATCCATTAAATAGCGCGACTGGGGTCACTACGCTAATAATTTGTCAACTCATTGGAAAACAAACGCAAATACGCTCAATAGACTCAATTAAGCTTTGTCCAATCGTTTATAACAATTACAATCTTGGCAATTGGAGAATTCTTTGATAATATAGACTTATATTTCTACAATGCAACACCAACAATGCTCAACGTTCAGACACACAAAGACATAATTACGCATAGCTTTGAAAAGCGGGTGGTGGGTAAAAGCTCTAGATAGGGATATTAGGAAAGTATTTATTCCAGATTCGTCCCATGGAAGTTCAGCCCACATAAAAAAAACTGCTTTCGTCCCACATTATATTCCGCATTCGGCCCACAATTTATCTTATATTAAGAAATCCTGTTTCGTCCTACTTTTCAGCTCCACAGCCATACTTTTGTTCTTACAAACCAGTGTGGTGAAAAGATTTAACGTGCGCCTCAAAAGCTCAATCACAACAAAAATCCTGTCACAGACTCATGCAAACAAACGAGACCCAAATTTTAACCACAGTAAGTAACAGTCCTAAGAGCACTTTGAATTCCTACGAGTTAATATTCAATACGCAGACAAAAAGCAGTTGATTCTGGACTCTCTGTGAAGACAATAAGGCCTAAGTGGCTAGTTAATTGGAACAATAAGAGAATAGATGTATGTAGGACAATATTGTGAGTATGATGAGGTGGGGAATTTGTTTTTTATGTAGCCGAGGACCATCTACAAAGTCTTAGGTTTTATTCGTTTGAATCAAAATACATAGGACTTTTGAGAAGCTGATTGAATATTAAAGCTAGGGGATTATGTATGTATGTTCGTATGAGCTAGTGGCCAACTCTAGTGACGGAGTTTTTTAGGCCGCCTAAAGGCCTCCGTCATGGCTTAACGACTTAAAAGCCGGGACCGACTGTTTAACGTGCCCTCCGAAGCACGGAAGCGCTCAGCTCGTAATGTCACTTGCGGTCACTCATCCCAATTTGTGACCGCGCATATCGTTGCTTAACTTTAACGATCAATCAAGAACGCCTAAGCAAGCTACGCCACGAGCGCTTCTAAGCTAGAGGATAATTTTGCTTATTAGGAGTAGGGACGAACTTTACTAAGAAAGTAATTTAAAAGCTCCACCTTTTAAAAGTGAGGATTTATATACAAACTCCACATGGTATTGTTATGCAAGTTCTTCTTTTCTCCTTTATTTCTCAATTGTCTAGCTATTTTTTTATTTATATTCTTAAAATTACATGTTATGTGTTATGTGTGCTATCTTAGCAAATAAATATTATGTCTATGTATATGTCTAGTTATGTTATAGTTATTTTGTACCGCTACCAACCACTGTTTTTGTTACAATACATTTATATCTTTTGTTACACATGAAAGACAATACAATACTCTTTCATAAATACTTAAAAGGTTAGATCATTCTTCCGCTGAAGACCTAGGTCACCTTGATATCGTGACCAAAATTGCCAAAGTTGAATTTTGTTTTTGTACAGCTTTGTTATGATTGAAGACAATGGTGGGTTCTTGTAAGTTCAGCTTTAAATATGAATATTTAATGAGCTCATAGAAGGTACTATTGTTATTGTGTATAGGTGATGGATTATTGATTATAGTTTTTAGGATTATATCTACTGTATAATATGCATGTGTTTATTTGACAAGGACACATTATCACGCCCGTATCCCTAATGTGGCGGGCAGAGCCACAAGTAATCATAAGAAAACTTGCAACCCGCTCCTGATTCAAAGTCCCTAAATGGATATGGTGAACTATGGTGACAGGTTATCAGCCCATGGAGTTGTGAGTGATATTTGTACAACGTAATGGCTTATTTAATGCAAATATAACTTAGAACAAACATAGTTCGTGACCTGAAACATATTATTTGCAATTTTTTATACGTAATAAATACTTAAATATAAATAAAATTTGTGAACTTATCACACAGCGTCGTCTAGTCCCAAACTAAGCAAAGCTTTTACTTTGGGAACCAGATGGCTGATAGAATACTTACATACTTTATTTTGTAAATACATAATATTAAAACACCCAGACCTAAAACACTGAAGAAATATTTACAGATGCAAACATTTCTCCCGTGCTTCTTGCGTCTTAGCCGAGCACTCGCCCGCCTCGCCACCAAGGTCGTCATGATATATCATTATAACGTAATGATATGACACCATTTTAAAGCTATGGAATTTATGCATCCTAGCGCAGACTGTGCATTTTACCTGTCTATTAGATCCCTATCTATGCGAAAATACGAGTTGCACGCAGGAAATCATTTTCCGTATTAACATAAGTTTCACATAAACATATGAACATTTATATTGAGGCCGCGGCCATTACAATAATTACTACATTTAAGTGTAACATTATTATGTAATTTTCTCGCAACCTATTTGTCTAAAGAACAGCATTATATTGTGTACCTACTATAATACGACCTCGATGGCGTGGCGGGCGAATTTCCAGCTGAGACGCGAGAAGTTTGATTCCCGCGTCGGGATATGTTTGCATGTTTTGCAATAGGTATCCAGGACGCATATCCATGTGATAATACAAATCTTCCTCTTAGTGTAGGGTCGAAATGTATGTGACTGTTTCATGTTATTAAAATCTTATTTATTTGTTTATAATATTTTCGACGTGGGTAAGAAAGCAGCTCGGCTCAAGTGAGAGTGGGCGGGTCACGTTAGCCGGATGCCTTCGGACAGATGGGCGAATGCCGTAACATCCTGGCAGCCCGACGGAAGGCGAAGTCGTGGTCGGCCAAGATAGCGTTGGCGGGACGATCTAGACTCCTTCAAGAGAGAATGGTGAGAGACCTCGAAGAACCGAGATGGTTGGCAGAGTTTGGGGGGCGACCTTTGCCCAGCAGTGGGACGATATAGGTTAAATAATTCACCTAACAAGTATATAATCTGGAAACAAATATTTTTTTAAGGAAGAGTGGGCAATTGAGCAATTGGCTCACCTGATGGTTGGTAAGTGATTACCGCCGTAAAATATAGGTCACAAGCCAAAAATCGCCTTTAGGAAATCGACGTTATGAACCATGAACCATCGAAAAGGGTCAATGCACTCAAGATCCAAAGATAAGAATGCTTTTAATCATGATAAAGAAAATACCAAAGGGCTTTGTAAAGATTGCGTAGAGGGCAATAATTAAAGCAACGCTGTTGGTTATTGATGGTGTTCTTACATTCAAGAGTATGTTATGATGATGCAAGAGCATAGAAGCTGGTTAAATAATGATAATTTAAGGGTCTCCGCCCACTCCCATAATACATGTGAGAAGCGAGACGTAAATAACGTCACCTTGGCAAAAAAAACTAAGTCAAAAGTTCGTCAAAAGAGTATAGGACGTTGTCTTCCTATTATGGCACTTTTGACGATGAGGGATCGGTTAAATGAGCAGAGACCTTGTATCATGATCGTTTTGATCGAGTGATGACGGCGATAAGATACAAGGATACAATAAGTAACAAAGATACTATGCACTCAACCTTATGAAAGAGAGAGAGAGAGAGAGAGAGATGTTGTAAAACGGTCAAAAATCTGGATAAGAGATGCATAGGATCGAGGGGGCTGGCAGAATCGAAAGGAGACGAACCCTTCAGTGGATATAACTAGGCTGAAATGATGATGATGATGAATCAAACCTCTCTCTCATAATAATGATAATCGTGAAGTAATCTACTCTACAAATTTATAGAGTAACATTTGGAACATAAATTATTTTTTATAAATGAAAAGATTGATGTCTATCATAAGAAAGTTAATTTCTGATTACTTTCATCGTGAGAAGTGAAGGAAAATATCAGTAGGTACATTGATAAAACTTAATGTAATGGCGAAAGTTGAAATCCATTAGAAAGAAATGAATAGAACTTTGAATCACAATTCAATAAGCTCTTCCATTGGATATGTTTTATGATTCTCATTCATTTAGACAATAATTTCAATCAATGTTTGTTTCTTCATACAATTTTACAAGAAAGCTAGTCAGGTTTCCTTACCCACAGTTTAGTGTGTCACGTCTTTCTATCCCTTGCTTGCTATCGTCCTACGTTTTGGTAAACTCTTTTGTTGGGTCAAGTTTATTAACACCACATTAACTTCCCCCTTAAGAAGCTTCCAGAACTAATAGTATTAGTAAAGTTTTCAGATATCTTCGTTACTTCTTCGCTGGACTGGGAGTAAAGAAAAAAACATAGAATGCGTCCAGCTGCTTCTCAACCCGAGCATGTCGTAAAAGTCGACTAAGGGATAGTATCCTCCAACATGATGAGATAAGTATTACAATAAGCAAGTATTCCCAAGGAGGGTTGACGTCAGGCAGGCGGCCGGTCATAAAACACAGCCAAAACTCTTATAGCATGATCCAAGGATCATATAGAGTGGGATAAGGGCAGGAAGATTTTTTCAGATATCTTTGTCATAATATTTTATCATTATCTTCTCGGCTTTTCAGAGTATGCTATAGTAGAGAAAAAACAGAATGCGTAGCTGCTCTTCCCGACCTCTCCAACATGATGGACCATCTATAAGCACGATGGGTTGATCACCTGTCACCATCGTTCACCATATCCATTTTGAGAATTTGAATCAGGAGTGGCTGCAAGTTTTCTTATGATTTACTTGTGGCTCTGCCCATCCTATTAGGGAAACGGGCGTGGCGTGTATGATGTATGTACAGTATAAGTACACCTGTACACACTGAGTCAGTGGCGCCGTGTACAGGCGCCGACCGTACATGGACTTCTTGTTACGACACGACTGACCGATATTCGGCGATAGCAACCATTTATGCTCATTGTATGCGACGCATTGAGTTTCGAATGATTGGAGAATTCTTTCCCTTTCATTCTTACTTCTTACTTATTATGCGAAAGTTTGTGAGGATGTTAGGATGTTTGGATGTTTGTGCCACAATCACGCCTAAACGGCTGAACGGATTTGAATGAAACTTGGCATATACACAGTACATGTGCTGGATTAACATATAAGCTATTTTTCATCTGGCACATGCGAGCGAAGCCGCGGGTGGCAGCTAGTAATATATAAAACAATGACAAAGGAATGTGTTTTAGGATTTTTCAAAACAACCCTTGAAAGGGGGGGGTAAAAAGGAGTGTCAAAGTTTGTATGGGAACATTTTCACGGGCGGTGCGATTTGCTAGAAGCTCAGTTTGGATACTAGAAATAAAAAAAACAAATAGACACGTGTTTCAGGATTTTTCAAAATAGCCCTCTAAAAGGGGTAAAACAGGGTGCCAAAATTTAATTACGCGAGTGAAACCGCGCATGTGACCTAGTAGGAAATGCCCTCTAAGTAAACGAAATCCCGTTATCACTTCAGACAGTAACATCTGTGCACACGGCCTACGCTGCGCGTTCCAATTTTCAAATTATGTGTGGAAATGATAACTTTTAAACGGTGATTTTTTTGGATGGATATAAAGAACCCCACATAGCCAGACAGCCTCGGTGGCGTGGCGGGCGATTGCTCATCGGAGACGCAAGAGGCGCGGGTTCGATTCCCGCTACGCGAGAAAAGTTTGTATATTCTGCAAATATTTCTTCCAGACCTGGGTGTTGTAGTATTATAAGTAGGTACGTATTTATAAAAAAAAAGTATATAAGTTTTCTATCAGCCATCTGGTGCCCATAGTACAAGCTTTGCTTAGTTTGGTGATAGATGGCGCTGTGTGAAATATCCACAAATATTTAATTATTAAAACTCAATCTTCAAAATGTCAGTTCTGTCCAATACGTACAGTGCATCTCAAAAGTTAATTACCGCTTCTTAAGATTCCGATGGTGAATAAAGACATAACTCTTTTGGGCAGATGTTGTAATGGTAATTATGTTGTAATTATAGTGAGATTAAGAAAGTATCATTATGACGAGAAATAAATCAAAATGTCTCGTAATCTTTACAAAATGTCTGATGGATAGGCTCTACGATATTTTTATTAGTCACTGCTGATAAAAATTACGTCTAGTTATTATACCTAAATATATTTTTTGGGAAATAACATTTATAATGACGGCCTCGGTGGCACGGCGAGCGATTGCTCGGCAGAGGCGCAAGAGACGCGGGTTCGATTCCCGCTGCGGAAGAAATGTTTGCATGTTCTGCAAATATTTCTTCCGGGTCTGGGTGTTGTGGTACCATGGTACTCGTAGTTTCTGATACCCACGACACAGGGAATCCTAGTGTGGAGTCAGGACTATGTATGTGACTTTTGGATGTTATTATTATTATTAATATGTTTTAAAACTAAAAATAAAACCGACTTTAAAGTGAACAATCCGTCGTCTGTTAGTAGAATATTGCATTTTAGAAGCGAAGTAGATTAGTTACTTTATACAAGATAACAAGCAGAGTCACAGGTACATTCTACTGATACAATGTCTTACAATGCTTACAATTAAATACGATCTACAATCAATTATCGTAATAATATTCAGGACATCCGCTCATACATTATCTATGAATGTTCAGCACCAATGTTACCATTTGTAACATAAACCTGGAGGTGTAATGTAGGTGTTACCTTTACCATAAAACACTTACAGATGTGAAACTCCACTCGGTATTATAAATAAATAAATATTTGTGGACATTTCACACAGCACCATCTAGCCCCAAACTAAGAAAAGCTTGTACTATGGCATATACCTTCTTTGAAAGCTCCCCTGGAATAAATACATTTCGTAGCAGTGAGTAAGATAATATTTTTAGATTTTTAGATTTTTAGGGTTCTGTGGCCGAACTGTGTCATCGGAACTCTATTACTAAGCCTCGTCCGTCTGTCAATCTGTCCATCTGTCAGCGGGCTGTATCTCATAAACCGTAATAGGTAAATAGTTAAATTTTTTACAGAGTGTGTATTTCTATTGCGGCTCAAAAAACAAATAATAAAAATAAAATAAAAGAGGACCCCATACAAGAAACATTTTTCGTGGCCAAAGTACATAGGATAGAAGTCATATTAAAAAGTACATAATACGATGTTGGTTTTGATGAGGTGCTAGTTAATGATGATTGAAGCTCCATGATGAAGAAAAAAGCTATTTTTTAACTCATGTCCAAGGTTATTATAAATTTGATCTTGTAAGGTTCCATAACACCACGTTTTTTATTTATGCTGGATTTGAGTTGCACTTTAGTATCGCTTCTATACATTGTATTAGCTACTTATTTGCAAATTTTGTATTTACCATGTCATAGAAGTTATCACAGGTAACGTAACAGTTTGTATAGAAATGGCTATATTTTAAGTATAAGTCATGTTTATAGGTACTAGACAACATTGTAATTTGTTTCGATATAAACCTATCAAAGTACATGCAAATGGCCACACAGAAGTTGATATAAATAGAAATAATAACGAGTATTTATAGCTCTACAATACCAAAGCTATATTAGTAAGCAATAGTGATAATATTGAAAGTGAGAGCACTGGTGGTCTAGTGGTAGCCCCCCTCCGCCTTCTGATCCTAAGGTTGCGGGTTCAAACCCGGTCGTGCACAAATGGATTTTTCAGTTCTAAAAATGTATGTGCGGTATGCCAGTACACTCAAAAGGTGAAGGAAAACGTGTGAAAGAATATGTCAAGTACCTACACGAAAAGGGCTTGAAGGCGCACTTTAAATCCTTTCACCTCACTGGTTAGAAAGAACTAGTGACACGACATTAGTGCAAAAGTTCTCTCATGGAAAAGGTTTCTAGGTAATCCGGGTTAATCAGGTTCTAGCAAATAATGTCAGCCAGTCAATACTTACTTTAACCCATATTAGTAGCAAGTTTATCTATTATGGTAGTATGCTAATTGCCGAGGTTTTAAAGGATAGTGCACACTGTTCGTATGGTCTTTTGAGGGACCGATGTAATCAGTTACACACTTACGAATGAAAAAATCTTAGTAAAATCTTTATTTTCTATCCATTTAAACTTTTTTAATTACTAATAATAACTTTCACCCAACAGTCACATACATAGTCCTAACCCCACACTAGGATTCCCTGTGTCGTGGGTATCACAAACTAAGAGTACCATGGTACCAAAACACCCAGACACGGAAAATTTATTTGCAGAACATGCAAACATTTCTTCCGCAGCGGGAATCAAACCAGTGCCTCTTGTGTCTCGGCCGAGCAATCGCCCGCCACGCCACCGAGGCCGTCGGTGAAACGGCAAAACTTGTGGTTTTGCTTGCTGTATCAGCTTTTGGCCAGTGACGCGCTCTGAAAGGTGCCACGGAAGAACAGCGCTGTAGTTGCTTCCGGGCTCTGCAGCACACGCTGAGTGGTTGCCTTTTTGGCTCACAAATTATTATTATTTTTTTGTTTTAGCTGTGTAATTTTATTAAATTTTGTATAAGTATTTGTGAACCAAATATCTTTTTTTCTTTCTTTCTTTTTTTGGGATATAAAAGCTGTGGGTAGCAGATGACCGCTGGCAGCGTTACCGGTCTTTGGTGAGCGCAGAGGGCGGGTCACCGAGAAAAAAGGTTTTTGGGGTAACTAGCGCAAGAGCACCATTTAGGTATAAAAAAAAAGTTTTATAAGGTCACTTTACAGCTACCTACCTACATTATTACCATTAATATAATTTAATTACCTACCTAATTCATACCTTACCGTTAAGTAAATCTAAGACTCATGTAGCATCTACTTTACAAACCTTAGTGGTTTTCGTGGTGCTATTTTAAAATTTAGCATTTTGTAAACTTTTTAATAACATTAAAAAAAAGAAGGTACGAACCTCGGCTTGGGCTGTTGCCTGCCCGCTTTTTTTATTATTTGTTATTATAAAGGCAAAAAAAAATACTCTGAAAACTTCGACTCTCTACCTATGGTTCATAAGATACAGCCCGCTGACAAACGGACGGACGAACGGACAGCAGAGGCTTAGTATTAGCGTCCCGTTGGCACCGACCTCAGTGGCGTGGCGGGCGAGTTCTTGACTGAGACGCAAGAGGCGCGGGTTCGATTCCCGCTACGGGAAAAATGTTTGCACGTTCAATCTTATATTATAAGAATCTTTGTCCTGACTGACTGACTGACTGACTGACTGACTGACTGACTGACTGGCTGACTGACAGACAACGCACAGCCTAAACCGCTGGACGTAGAGACTTGAAATTTTCAGTGTAGGTAAACCTTGATATGTAGGGGTGTACTAAGAAGGGATTTTTCAAAATTCAACCTCCAAAGGGGTGAAAAGGTATGAAAACCTGGAATCAATTTTTGGTCTAAAACTGCACATAACCTATATCAAATTAAAGAGCCGATTTTTCTCATTTAGTTGATGTCATAATTACCTGTGAATTCTTTATTTTTGGCATGTTTTTCATGAAAAATAGAATACTTTTATTTTGACATTATGACAGCGATGATACCTCAGAACAATAAATACATGATACCAAAGATTAGTAATAGATGATACAAAACATATGTAAAAGGAACTGTCAATGTCAAATTACCTGTGAAAGGAAGCATAAATTATTTCTGGTCTAATAAGTTTCCAATCTTGATTATTCATGGAGTTCTGACGTAATTCTACGTCTGAAAACTAGATGTCGCTGCTAATTCTGATCAAATTTTGACGCGCTATCGTTGCGTTTTGAAAAGTTTACCTAGGTTTACCTTAACTCTCAAAATTTTTACTAAATTCACCGAAATTACTTAATTTTTAGATTTAGGTATGTTTGTTACTCTTTCACGCAAAAACTACGGAATATACTTACATACCCTATTATTCATATTCGTTCGCAAAAGTTAGCCATTGCTTAAAGTTAGCCCTGTCACTGTTTGTCATTATGAAATGGTAAGAGATGGCAATACTTTAGTCATCGTTTAGCGTACACTATATTATAATGAATAATGAGGATAGTAGGTACCTACGTGTGCTGGAATGGGACATAGAGTACTTTTTATCTGGGTACCGCGTGAGCGAAGCCGCGGGCGGCTGCTAGTATATTATAAGTATGTATTTACAAAAAAAAAGTATATAAGTATTCTATCAGCCATCTGGTTCCCATAGTACAAGCTTTGCTTAGTTTGGGGCTAGATGGCGCTGTGTGAGATGTCCACAAATATTTATTTATTTATTATTTAACTTTAAAAACATGCCCACTTTCTAATAACGCAATATTATAGAGAAGTATTTACCGATAATGTTAAAATGCAAGAAAGACATGATTTCGAACAGTTGACGCAACAATAGTGGATCGGAATTCAAGGAAATGACACGTTTTATGTACCTCATCATAGCATTATCTCACGCACAGCTCCCAAGATTTATCCATATTTGAATTTCAATATTTTTAACTTAGAGTTGATAAAAAAATTGTTTTTAAGTATAGTTAGGTGTGCTTAGGTTTCACGCTGTTTTAGTTCTTTAAGAAATGTCATTTTTATACATAGAGATAAAGAAGGTATAGTATTTTTTGTAAAATTGTCTGTAATATTACTTGGGGGTATGCAGAAATCAGGGAATTCCTGCTACAATTCTGTCGAATTAATTCAGACGATCTTTTTGACGATCTCGGTGGTACGACTGATTGCCTGACTGAACAGCGATAGTGAGGATTTGAATCCTGCAGAGGGCGGTTTTCTATCTTTCTGACTGATCAACTTTTTTATCCTCATCTCCAGAGTTTGTGGTTGCTAAACACCGTGTAGAGTGACGGCTTTTAAGGTATTGTGTACTTGCCTTAAACCACACGCTTTCTCATGTAGCCTAAGCTGATAAACCCTCGATAACTGGACAGACAGATTTACGACTAGCCTTATCAGCTATTAGTAATTTCTTGTACCATTACCAGTTAAGTAACGTTTGTTTGGGTAAAAATACATATATTTTCTTATTTGCTTACTTAGCGGCTGCACCTTTACCCATTAGTTAGTATCTCTTAATTTATTTAAAGTAAATACGCCAAGGACTTCGCTCGAAGTTTCTCTGAAGGATAGGATTCGAAAATTCGATATTATCCGACAGAGAGTCAAAGTCACAGACCCTCAGGGAGGGTTTTAGAGGTCGCTGATGCGGAATGTACCTAATTTTTTTGTTTTTTTTTTCCTCCAGAGACTGGTCTCCCTCGTGGTCCTACTAGTAGGAAAAAATAGTAGGACCACGAGATAATGGCCATAAATGTTTGCATGTTCTGCAAATATTTCTTCCGGGTCTGGGTGTTGTGGTACCATGGTACACATGGTTTCTGATACCTACGACACAGGGAATCCTAGTGTGGGGTCAGGCCTGTCAGATGTTATTTATTCATTTTATTTATTTCCCACGCTCTCAATATCTCTCCTATCTAGATAAGAGTTACAACTGAATTATTAGGGGCCAATTAAATACCAATAGCGCAGCAATAATTATTGTGAAACAAAGGGTTATCAAGATCCGTGCCCTAACACCTATAACTGCGAGTTAAATGTATTTGTTGGTGTATTTGAGCTTGAGCTTTTACTAAAGTAAATTACACCCTACAAACAAACTTTAAAAAGTAGTGTGTATGAGTGATGAGTGAGTACGGATACCGAGTAAACTTACGCCGGACTGGCGTGATCAATTTTCTGTCATTTGGGATCCTTTATGTGATTGTAATGGTTCTTGCCTACAACTCATCTAAAGACAACGCACTTGCTGCTCCTCTGATGTTGTAGGTGTCCGTGGGCGGTGGTAATCACTTACAAAGGTGAGACGCTTGCTCGTTTGCCCCCTCTTCCATAAAAAAAACGTGGCCTAATTTCGACGAAGTCGGTTAAAACAATTCAGTCAAACTTACGCCAAAAATAACCATGGGTTTATGTCTGTACACGACCAAAATGAGGCTCACGATATGAAAATATTCCAAAAGATCTCGTGTTTAAAAAAACGGGATAAGTACTTCTCAACCAAAACTTTTTATAAGTTTTACAAGTTTGATACAATAGAACAAAGACTGACAAGCTGCGCAGACGCAAAGCAAACACCCCTTTGCCGCAGACGGCGTTTGTCAGGATCATTTTATTTATGTCTGTCTGCTATTTTTGGATCGATCTTAAACCAGTTTAGAATCCCTTTTGAATCATTTCTCGGAAATCCTAATTTGCGTTAGGATTTGTGTCTGACGGCCAGTGTTATACATGCTGTTGCATTGTGAACTTTTACTAAAACTTTAGAAAATATACCTAGGATAGGTAAATAGATTTTTAAGGAAAGTTAAACAGAAATCACAATTTTCAGGCATAATGGACTTTATGTTACGGAACAGTGAATATTTTACCTTTTATAATTAATAAGACTACGCATATATACACTACATAATCACTTACATGGGAAAAAACTAGGTAGGGTGTAAGTTAGTTAACCCCCTAATACCCATCCCATCGCGACTCAGAGTTGAGCACGTCTCAACTCACGGTTTTTTGACAGTTTCCGATGAAAATCTGTAAAAAAATCGTCATTTGAAACATGCTCAACTTTGAGATGCGTTTGAGTATTCGGGGGTAAGTCATCTATAAATCGAGTAGTAGTAGGCAGAAGGAGGATTAGTCTTGCTTAAATAAGAAAAAAAGTAGATAAAATTTAGCTCGAAGGGTCGACGGAAGATGAACGAAGGCGATCACTGAGTGGTGGCCTCGAGACGCTCAATAGTAAAGATGCAGATCACCCGCCAATGGTCGAACGACATCGTGAACATAGCTGGAAATCAGTGGATGATACGAGGGATTTCAGAGAATGGCGTGATAAAGAGGAAGTCTATACCCAGTAGGCGGAGACGTGCTGCAATGATGATGATGATGACAAAAAGTTACAATCAAAATCGTATGAAGGTTGTTTGCTCTACCTGTGACAATTTTTGGGACATCCTGTGGCTTTAGAATTCCGTTGACTCACTGGAAAGGTGTTTTCTTTAAATGTTTTTTTTTAATTCACTTTCGGGGTCAAGAAACCGGATTATGTACTTGTTCGATGCTTATTTGGGCTTTTAGCATTCTTACTTTTTAAGCTTGTTTTACCCATGCCTAATATTTACTGAGCCCACTGTAGTAGTACTGCAGTAAACACTCAAAAAACTTTCGAATTCGGTTTAGACGGTTAACTTTTCATTCAGCTTTCGTTTTCCTCTTTTATTGAAAATGAAGTGGCCATGGAATGAAAAAGGCGCATCTGATTTGAAAAAAAAAATTAAGGTTTCACTCGAGTGAAACCGCCCAAGTGTCACATCAGTAACCAAGCTTTTTTCAGAACTTCGTTTCATACATACATATTATCACGCCCGTATCCCTAACAGGGTGGGCAGAACCACAAGTACCTAATCATAAGAAAACTTGCAGCCACTTCTGATCCAAGACTCCCAAGATGGATATGGTGAACCATGGTGACAGGTGATCAGCCCATCGCCCATATAGGTCTATCAAGTTGGAAAGGATACTGGGCACTCTTTAGTCGACTTTTACGACATGCTCGTAGAGAGAAGCAGCTGGATGCATTAGATGTTTTTTATTTACTTCCAGTCCAGCAGAGAAAAAAAAACTTTGTTTCATAACAGCAAAATTGACATAACATTAAGTGCTCTTCTAGTCTAGTAGTGTTTATTTTACGTCTTGGATCAATGGGATCATTTTCATCATTCAATTTACTACTCTGTTTTATTATATGCATAGGTATACATAGTGAGTTTTCTCGAGGGCCCTTTTGAGGTTAAACGGCTGTCGGTAGAAGTAATGTCTCTTAAAAGACACGGGCTACATTTTGGTTAAAATATTGTTTTCTTTAATTTTTCGCTCCTTCTTGATCGAAATACTGTACTACGGCTCTTATAATGTTGGAACATCTAGTTTAAGTTTCTATAAGGTTTTGTTCCGGGCCGTCCATAGTTAATTAATAAATAAATAACAGCCAACAGTCACATACATAGTCCTACACTAGGATTCCCTGTGTCGTGAGTATCAGAAACTACGAGTACCATGGTACCACAACACCCAGACCCGGAATTAAATTATTATTATTAAATTAATTACCAATTATTTTCTCCAACATCCCTGATTATTCAGATCATTCAATCCAAAAGCGGACTCACAAACGTGCCTATAATTCACTTCGTAGAAAAAGCTGGCTCATTTCGCCATTCCTTCACACTAATAATTTCCATATTAGGCTTCAGGTTTCCAATCTGCGATGGATCTGAACTGCCAATTAACTGCTAATTAACGATGAAACGTCCCGATGGCCCACTCATGGGCAAGTGGGACCACGACACTGCTATATTGGAATGGAAATGTAAACATCTTCTGATGTCTACACCCAGCCCAAACAGAGTCTCATTGATGCGCACTTTAATCCTTTTATCACACTAGTTCGAAAGTTGTCTCCTGATACTGTATAATCACCCTAGATGCATGGAATTTTGAGAGTATATTCCTCTTAGGGTGTAGAGGTGCACTAAGAAAGGATTCCCCAAATTCAACTCCTAGAGCAGGGGTGGCCAACATGCTTAGGGCTGCGATCTACTCACAAAAAAAATGCCTCATAAGATCGGCATAATTCTATCGTGGGTCTAGTTGTATAAAATACCCGATCGACTTGTTGGGAACCCCTGTCCTAGAGAACGCAACAGGAAGATGGTTTCTTGAACAAAAAACTCACAGGGCGTTCCACTAGTATTTTATATATGTATAAAGAGAGAGAATAAAAATGCTTATTAAATAAATAAATAAATATTTGTGGACATTTCACACAGCACCATCTAGTCTCAAACAAAACAAAGCTTGTACAATGGGAACCAGATGGCTGATACAATACTTATATACTTTTTTTGTAAAAACATACTAATAAGACATACTACTACAACACCCAAACCTGGAAGAAATATTTGCAGAACATACAAACATTTCTCCCGTAACAGGAATCGAACCCGCTTGCGTTTCAGCCGTGCTCTCGCCCGCCACGTCACCGAGGTCATCAAATATACGTCGTTATTGTTTTATACAGATTCGAAAAAACTAGTGAGACGACTGGTTTTATATTACGGCTGACGGAAGAAGGATAAAACTTCGTACAAAGAAGTAACCATTCATTAGTCATTTGAAAATTGATCTTCAACAAAAAGCTACCACCTTCTACGGAGTTCTGCTAAGGGGAATCTAACGATTGATTAGATCTCGATAGCTTTAGTGATCTATGTACCGGCTATCTAGATAACGGTAATTCTTTACCTTTAATTAATCGGAAATCCTTTACTTTGTAGGGCAAGTTCATTCGTACGTTGGAATCGATTTTTAGTGTTCAAAATTCGACAAAATACTGTATTACCTAGAAGCCTTAAATCCCTTGCTTAAATCGTTTTAGCAATATAATTGATTGTTTTAATAACGAAAGGGCTTATTTTCCAAAAAGTCAAGTTTTGTTTCTTGTTTGTATCTTCTACGCTTGGTCGCGTTACTTAAATTATAAAGACGTATCTAAAATAATACGTTTTGAAAATAAAAAAAAAATCGACCTCAATGAAAAATAAATAAACACTCCTTTGTGCCATCCTATGGAAACTAACAGGTAGTTTGCGTTTGCAAAATTATGTCAGGGTGTCAGTACCCATCGACACTCCTTCGTATAAAATTGAGTAAGAAAATTAGTAGGTAAGTTGTCATTTCAAAATTTTATTTTACGTCATTTAAATATTTCTTAAAAAGTATAAATCAATCCGACATAAAATTTTTAAGAGACTATTCTCTATACATCAGTGAAATAATCATCAAAATCAATTAACAGTTGGCGGAATATTCGCATAAAATACAAAAAAAAACATAGTCGGATTGAGAACCTTCTTTTTGAAGTCGGTTAAAAACACAGATCATCATCATCCACAGCTGACTGCTGCATCCCTTTGCTGGTGACATCCAACACGGTCCTTATTTTTAAATCTTATCTTTTTTGCAAATAATAGCTTAAAACAACGGATAGAACCTTTTCAGTTTATTTTGACGCGCACTAGAAAAGACTAATTTATTTTTAAACACTCCGGTCAGTATTAACGTGAATTCGTCATTGTTGTTGTCTGTATGTAAATGAGCTACTGTTAAATGAGATGATGTAATTATGTGAATATATTTGCATTTTAACACGTTACATGTCGTTAACTTTTGAGATAAGCTTAATACGTTCTGAATTCATAAATCACGAGAGAATTTTCACTATGTGAGAATTTTATGGTTATCGCTACACATAATAAAAATATTAGGAAAAATACATAAAATTATCATTTCCGATCATAGCTATAATTAAACAGGTTAGGGCCAAATGCGGAACGAGATGTGTAGTATCGAAATTATCACAATTTTAAGGCAGTTTTATTGATTCAAAGAAAATACCTAAATATCATTAATTCTTCTTTTACCGGCTTTTTTCCAACTTATTTTGGGGTCGGTACATGTATTCTTTTTCCATTTCCCTTTGTTAGAAGTCATCTCCACACTCACTTCTTTTTTACTCATGTCATCTTACACACGGTCCATACATCTTTTATAAGCCTACAGTTCATATCATCATCAATAGAAAAACAATTTCAAAATCAAGTTCAATACATATACATACAACAAAAACAGTGGATATTTAACACCGTATTAGTGAACTAGACAAGATTTAAACTCCTAACCGTATAAACAGAGAGAGAATATCAAAGCACGCACATTCATCCACCACATGTATGAACACTACAAGATATGTACAACAAGCTGTAATATCCCAGCATAACTAGCATTGAGATAACCAGCAATCTAAGAAGATTTTGATAAAAAAAACTTTCTAACCAGTTAGTTAAAGAAACTCTTTTTTTCTTAGAAGATTTTATTTTACACCTGGCATACCTCAGGGTAATTTGCAAACGTATTATGCCCTGTATTTTATAGTATCTCTAAAGCCCAACTAGACGGAGCCATTAAGTAGCGTTACTCCGTACATAGTGTGAACTCCTTACACGTAAGTTACCGGGCAAGTTGAATGTAGACCACTCCTTAACTGGTACTACACTTGAGGAAGTGTAGATCTGCTGATACCTTATGATGGCAAAAAATGAATACAAATTAGAGCTGTAGGAATCATTCTTTTCAATAACACAGGCCGTATAGCTTGGTAATCCTCGACAAACTTTAGTTAGATGTTTTTGATGACCCTAAAAATATCTCACTGACGAAAAGTTGCTCTGCATATCAAACGGCAAAGCCTCTTCAATATTTTTACGTTTACTTACACACCTACTAACTACATAAAACATTCCTAAAGTTGTTGCTTGCAACAACATGCAGCCGTATATTCCAAATCCAAATTAGTCCGATTTCCCACTCAGAAAGCGAAACTCCGTTTATCTGCCCATCGCCATAACGACCTCTATAAAACATAACCGGAATAAGTATATTAAAATGATAGCTATATAGCTTTAGTTTCAAGCAAATCTCACGAATGTAGAAACTACTCCATGAACTGTGGTAGACAAACACTTCTTAAAGGTAACTGTACTATACATCAGTGAAGCTATGGTAAACAAAGCCATAGTAACAGTTAATGAAGCTGTGGCAACAGTGGCAGAGATGATAGAAACTATCGGTGATTCTGTGGCAAGAACGGCAGAGATAACAGAAACTGTTTGTGATTCTGTGGCAAAAGTGGTAGAGGCTGTAGAAACTGTTAGTGGTGCTGTGGTGAAAGTGAAAGAGTTTATTTATGGAGTGGACGCATTGTCGTGAGTGACAAGACTGTCATACTCACAGTTGTATCAATATTCATCAGTCACGAAGGGGGAACAAGCGTAGATATGAAGAAGTAAGGAATTCTTCGCGGTGCTTTTGCAAGGAATATGCAAGTCAAAGCGATGCCACCGACAATGTTCCCGGACTATAGCGATTATTGTCTGAAATTGCATGTGCTGTGTTTTTAATGATTACGTTCGAGGGTAATGCAAATTGCATTGTGTATCATAAAATAAATAAATATTTGTGGACATTTCACACAGCGCCATCTATCCCCAAACTAAGTAAAGCCTGTACTATGGACATCAGATGGCTGATAGAATACTTATCTACGTTTTTATTTGTGAATACATACTTTTAATACAACATCCAGATCCGAAAGAAACATTTGCAGAACATACAAACATTTCTCCCGTAGCGGGAATCGAATCCGCGCCTCTTGCGTCTAAGCCGAGCACTCGCCCGCCACGCCACCGAGGTCGGTAATAAGTAAAGACTGCTAATAACCCTTCTTTTGCTTCGCTTACCCGAGTAAAGTTTAAACTGCAAGTGAGGTTTCCATCGTGCGCTTTCGTGATTCAATCTATCCTTTCGTGAAAGTAACGAACGGTATTACAATAAATATCATAGAACGGTTTCCCTCTGATTTAGACAATAGATTCTAACTCACAATCACCCAGACTCATCACTAATAATGCATCTCGAAAGCCCTACCATTTGTTCTTAGCAAAAGCTCACATAAACATAATATTCACTTAATGGCGAATTTTAAATACTCATTGTCTGCCACTTACTAGATGTATGGACGCTTTGTTTAAACTTCGCTTTAAAAGTCAAAAGCTCGAGAAGTGTTTTGGAATATTTATCTTGCTGTGTAGTAAACTTTTATAGAAATGTTCTTTGTAAGTATAGTTTTAAAATTCGATGTGTCATCATCGAATTAAATAATTGTGAAATTTTGAGGAATATTTTGATGACAGGGACATACGTGTAGCAGCGACCATAATAAGTGAAAGTCAGACAACCTTACCTAACCCACCTACATAATCATTAAACCATCATTGGTAATGTAGAATAATAATCAATAGTTGATTTTCCTAGGCCTAACAGTGCCTCAAACCTTATATTTCAAGTTCTGGTATCAACCCGGTCTACTAACAGACAGATTCTACTATCGGAAGACGGATCGTTTATATCGTCACGTCAAAAACGCCATACATTTCTGCCTAAAAAAAAAAAGTTAGGGTAGCCTACCATCCGTTGTCCGATAGTAAAATATAGAAACCGTACATAACTCGTTCTCAACATCAGGTTGTCATTACGAAAACAACAAGCCGAGTCTGTATCTAAGCAGGGTAAATGTCATCGAACGCATCAACCACGCCCTGAGTGAAATAGAACATTGGAATCACAGTGAAATTATCGCTATAGAGTCAGACACAATATACTTTGTTTCATTGGTAGGTTTAGTTTAGTAAGTAAGTTTGTGAGGATGTGACGATATGGTATGCTTGATGTTTGTGCCTCAATAACGCCATAACGGCTGAACGGATTTGAATGAAACTTAGAATATACATAGTACATATACTGGAATAACATATAGGCTATTTTTTATCCAGGCACCATGCGAGCGAAGCCATGGGCGGCAGCTATATAAATTAATAGGTAACTAGTAGAACGCCCCGAGGTTTTGTCCGTGTAGAAATTCTTTCATACAAACTTCATCTTCGCGCTACGTCCTGTAGGAGGTGAATTTAAGGTATTCCTTTAATAAGCTGTGCTTTAAGTCAGTCAGTCAGTATCGTAAATTTTAAATATTTTGATGGCAGCAAAATTTTTATGTCTTCATCTTTAGCATAAAATATCTTAAGATTTCCAAGCAATAGTTGGCAAATAATTAACTCGTTTCCTGTGTATTCTGTCGACAATCTGTAAAGTCTATTAATATTAGGTACCTATTTATGCATTTTAATGTTTCCTATGGCTTCACTAATTACCGTTGGTTGTAAGCAAAAGATGGTCTAGCAGCTAAAACATTCTAGACAAGTCCATAAGTAATAAAACTTGCAGGTAGGTAGGTACTCCTGATTCAATGTCCCAAGATGGTGTCCATGGTGACAGGTGACCATCGCCCATATAAATGGTCCATCATGATGGAGAATAGTTTTTATCACACATCATAAAATTCGTATTTTTAGTCTTTAAAAATTTATCAGTCTAACATTATACAGAAATAATTTGAACGTTTTTCTTATTTCAAATCACACTTATTACAAATGCGAAAGTTTGTTTGTGAACGTGTTTGTTCCCATTAATTCCTATAAAGGTTGAAATAATTTGGCTGAATCATAAAAAAACTGACATCGGTGACGTAGGCGTACTTGAGCCGCGAGTGGCGCGGGTTCGAATCCTGCTGCGAAGTAAATATTTGCATGTTCTGTAAATATTTCTTTTGAGTCTGGGTGTTGTGGTATCATGATATTTTTTTCTGATATCCAGTAAAGTGAATTTTACACGTTTTGTAGAGACAGGTTAAAAAATTTTCGTTGATTGTTACTGTGTTTCATTTATTCTAAGTGATGGATTAGTCATACTAGCTTTTAAGTTTATATCAAAAGGTTTATATAAGGACTTTCTACACGAAACCCCTGCTGAGACCGGTTGCGTCTCAATTTACTACAACTGTCATTTTGTATAAAACACTTTGCTTTTTACAGCACACTTGGTCGTTTTGAAGTCTCAACATTTTTCAATTTGTATTTTTATTACTTTACGTGGTTAATTGATTTTGTTTCTTCTCAGTTCTCGGATTTTTCGCTTTGCAGCAATACTTACATTTAGTTTTTGAATTGGGTAAATTCAATAGGTGTTTACTAGACCATGTTGGATGGCACAAGCAAAATGAGGCCTATGCCCATCAGTAGGCAAAGACTGCGGACGATGATGATGATGAGGAAATCGGTATTGTGAAAAATAAAAGGCATAGAATTAGCTGGTACAGATTTGGTATTCACTAGTTACATTTGTTGAATTAAAAATATGTCTTGTGAGTAACATTTTTCCAAAATAAGTATAGAAAAAATTGGCTATAACTCAATTTCTCTTGGTTTAATTTTTTACTGTAAAACAATAATTTGTAGCCTTTTGTAGACCTTTCCAACACACTGTTTAAAATGGTGCGACATTTTAGCCTTACGTTTCGCCCATCCTCCTTTACGGTGCCTAAGTTTGTAAAAATGGCAAATTTGGAAAAGAAAACTTCAAATTAAATGCAACAAGTAAACAAAGCGTAAAAAAGCAGTTGGTTCAAGATAAGCCGCCTAATTAAGAGCGAATTCAAGGGACATAGTGACATCGTATTTCAAACGAGCTCGACATAGATACAAATCTCGAATACTAATGAGAACGCTTTGTAAGTGTTGTCACTTTCAGTTTCTTTAATTGATTTATGTTCAGATTGTCTAGCCGGGCCATTAGGTACTGGTTACAGCCAGCTTTCAACAGAATTTCTACAACGAAGTTCATCTGTTTTCGGAATTTTGGAGTTTAGAACCGATACACTGCTGACTGCGAAAGTTTGTTTGTGATTGTATACGTGTGTTTGTTTCCACTATATCCGTCACGAATGGATTTGGTGAAACTACCTGTAATAATAATTTTTAGGCTTTTTATTCAAAGTTGGTCAAAGAAAAAAAAATTATAATTTCATTTTCTTTTTGAATAAACATTTTATTTTTTATTTCAAAGTAACCTAGCTGTTTCCTGAAGCTACGTTTGGTCAAGCTGTCACACAAAAAGTGAAAGAGTACGAATGATGTATTGTTATCAGTCCATTAACTTTCTATGCGAATATCAGATCGACGAAGAATGCAGAGATCATCGATAGCTTTGTTACGTGCTTCGAAAGCATTTTTAATTTGTAAAGATAGTGTCATCACATTGCCTATCTTATTTTAATTCAATTTGTTTTGGCCACTTATCTGACTGAATATACCTATAAAAATTTTACGTGACTAACTGACTGACAGTACCTATGTATGTATGTTAGTATGAGCTAGTGGCCAACTCTAGTGACGGAGTTTTTAGGCCGCTTAAAAGGCCTCCGTCATGGCTTGACGACTTAAAAGCCGGGACCGACTGTTTAACGTGCCCTCCGAAGCACTGAAGCGCTCAGCTCGTAATGTCACTTGCGGTCACCCATCCCAATTTGTGATCGCGCATGTCGTTGCTTAACTTTAACGCTTAACTGACTGACAGTCAACGAATAGCCATAAATCCTAGAAGCATGGAACTTGAAGGGTGTATTATTCTTCTTATGATGTAGTAGGTGCCTAATTGACCTCGCTGCTTTTATCATCTTTTGTACATGTTGCAACCATAAATATAACCTAGAGGATACAGCGGGAAGATGAGAGCACTGTTGGTCTATTGGTAGTGACCACGCCTTCCGATCGTAGTCGTAGGTTCAAATCCGTTCTTGCACCAATGTATTTTTTTATTCGAAAAAATTACGTACGCTATACCAGTACTCTCAAACGGTGAAGGAAAACAACTTCAGAAAACCGGCATGTCATAGAATTAAAAAAAATTAGAAAACATGTGTCAAGTGCACGAAAGAAGCCTCTTGGAGGCGCGTTTAAAACCCTTTCACCACACTGGTATTATGAGCTTTGAGTAGATAAATAAATAAATATTTGTGGACAACTTACACAGATACCTACAAAACATAGAAATACATTTATAAGCGCAACTACATTATCTTCCTGTCTTAGAATTTATTGAAAATCTTTTTTATTACTACATACTACTGCCATATGACCATTATAAAATGTAGGCTTGGTTTGGAGTTCCTAGTAAGGTCGTCCTCGTAAAAGGGAGCAATGGATACACATTTTTCATTCAAAATATTACTATACAATAAGGTTTATTCAAATTCAGGAATGCTTACTTTGTTGAGAAAAAAAGTTACGTTATGCATTTAAAATATGGAATTACGGTTATTCATGATTTCCTTAGCGTTCTAATAATGTTTTTATGCTTTAGAGAGTTAGTTGCGTTATGAGGATGCCTTAGTTATACAACTTCCTTTATTACTCTGTAGATCTTGTACAGTCACGGAATGAAAAGGTTCGTCACCTTGAGGTTGGTTTTCGCTTGCACTAGTTTAAGAATCAACTATGGTTTTAATTCAGTAAAACATCAATTTATCGTGTCATCCTGTATGCCAAGATAAATTGTCAAACAACTTTGATGCGCGTCAATTTGAACTTTGTTGTCGAGCAGTTAAACATAATTTTCTATGCAACAGTTTGTTCTGTGCCTTAGATTCAAAAGGCAACATGTTTCGCGACACGTCAAACGAATCAATTTGAGAACAGACGAACCTTTTCATTGCCGGCCTTCGAGGTAGGAGTAGGCTCGTTTCTTGGTACCTTTGATTTGTTATTCTGATTTTGTAATTGTTTATATTTCATGGCGCATTGGTGTAATACTGTAATGCTATGTTATTATACCTACGCAAAGCGATTTTGTGAATCCAGTAATGCTATTTCTCTGGTGTCACGATTGTGACATTTGGTAATTTGAAATGTACGTTCAATTTTATATGATAGGAAATAAGCAGAATCATAATCCATTATAATAGTATTTAAATGTGACCTAGATTTTAAGACCATTGGAAAGCTTGAATATGACTTCTTTAGTTTTATGCCAGGCACCTATATACAACTAACGGACGAGTGATAGAGGATTAACGCAAGGTCGTTTTTTAAACAAAAAATATTTAGTTCGATAGACCTAGTTGAATATGGGAACATGCAAGATTAAACTCACGATAATTTTATTAATGTTGAGATTAGCCAGATGCTTCTTGGACTTACCTGAAAAAAAAACAGATAATGATTTTATTGCGATACATAATATTGTACAGTAGGTAGGTACAGGTAGGTAAAGTACGGAGTGGTTTAGCAGGTAGGTAAGTACAATATGGAAAACAAGCAATATTTTTATATGCAGATCAGAATTTAAATGACTCGAGCTTGAATAAAAGACAAAGGAGATTATCAGTATTATAAATATGTGGTTTTGTTCAATACTTTAGAATGCCAACTACCTTTACATAAGGTCCAGATTTCACGATAAATATGTATGACGCAGTTTTGGCGACTTTTTCCCTGTTCCAATGGCAAAATCAAAAACTGCCATACATTTTTTGACAGAAAATACCGTTGCTATACAACGTCCGTTAATAGAGTATTGGATCCGGGCATCAATCACAATGCTGGCGAAATAGATAGCGAATTTACTATGAAATATTTGTCATTAGATTTCATAAAATCTATTGCTCATACTTAAAATGAAATATTACAATGAATTCAATAAGATAAGTTATCTAAAAGAGAGAGTTACGCTGTGTTCAAGAACAACTGTCCACATGCAAGTTTTCAACACCAAGAACTTATTACCAAAGGCATTTTTAATACGATAAACAAAGCACAGGCGCCTGGTACATTACACCCGTACTATTTATGGAAAGGAATTTCTTAAGAAAATATTACAAACCAACTTTTATCAACCTTTCAAAAGCGAAGCCGATCAAAATTAAACCTTATACTACCGAGATAACTGCTATAGATAAAACTATCTGCAGTCACTAGTTGAGCTCTTGAAGGCAAAGTTTGAAATGCAGTTTATATGCTGAGTTTGTCATTCAAATCTGAACCGAATAGTGACGAAAATAAGGTAGAATTAGTCAGTTTTGGGATAGAAAAGGTAATTAAGCTTTAATGTAATTAATTAGCCTCTGCAGGATGTCTGTTTACGAGTAATGATAATAACGAGAGAACTATTTTTGTAACTGTTGACGTGTTTTATGGTTTTAAACAAATTACCTATAAAATCAATTAGTTTAATGAATCGGCGACATTCAATAATGTAGTATTTTGTTACTCGGATAAATATAAAAGGAATTTCTGATAGTGTTTCCTATAAAAATACTCGGATTGGTGCACTGGCTAGGGACTTTAAAAAACATTTTATTAATTCAAACGTTTTTTCATGAAACCCAGATTAATTGATTTGATTTAAATAGTTAATTTTAATTATGTTTGAATAGTATCTCTGGAATACCTAGAGCTCTTTGCTTGACTTTGTCTTTGTTTATAACCACCAATATTATCTAAGTTCCTTTTAAAACATGACGTAGGTATTACAATAACAGGTACTGAATTGGTTCAAGTGCAGACGTCTGTGAATATATCCTTCAGACTGAACCGTTGTTCGATAATCCAGATAGGAATTACAAATTCGGCGCCAATATGTCGAACGGCCGCCAATCGCAAGATAAGGCCAAAGTAAAGATAACAGATTGTATTCTGTCTGATAATAAAGACACGAATGTTATAAATGCGAAAGGTTGTGAGTTAATGTACACACACTGATTCTATACGCATGCTATTGCTTTTCTGCTTGACTGGGAGTAAGAAAAAAACATAGAATGCGTCCGGATGCTTCTCTTCCCGAACATGTCGTAAAAGTCGACTTGGGGTATCCTCCCCAACATAATGGACCATCTATTTGGGCGATGGGCTGATCACCTGTCATCATAGTTGGCTGCAACTTTGCGATGTGTACTTGTGGCTCTGCCCACTCCATTAGAAATCCGGTGTGATAATATTTCAAGTTAAATTTTAAGCTGTTACTTGTTTGTAATTAAATAAACTTTCACTATGTGCTTTATTAATAATTCATGCTTTAATTTATTCAAATTATGAATTTATAGGTTTGTTTATTTTAAATAGTCCAATGAAAAACCCATCAGCTTTAAAACCAACAGGAAATACAACAAGTTTGTTTGATTTATTCAAAACAAACATAGCTACATAAACCTGATAAGTTATATCGATCGTTTCGGAGATATTTTTACGTAACGATCTATCTGTATCTTGTACTTACCGATAAAATTGGTATTATTGCTTCATGGAACTGATATGGTTAACCTGGATAGATAAGTGTCATAAATGGTATTCACTTTTCCTTTTGTTCGGTACTTTTGGAAAAAACGTGGAGTTTGCCCTTAACTGAGAGTGGAATTCCCAAATTCCCTATTATACTTCTAGGGTTTATGGTGTAAATTGTTGATTGCTACTCATTTAGTCAGTTCGTCAGTAAGTGTTTTTTTTTTTGTATGAGATTATAACAATTTTAATCAGTAGCTCTTATCAAACTTAGTCATCAATTTACTTATAATTTGGGGGAATTATTAGTCCTCTCCAACAATGATGAACCGTCTATATGGGCGATGGGCTGATCACCTTTCACCATGGTTCACCATTATCCATCTTAGGATTTTAAATCAGAAGTGACTGCAAGTTTCTGGCCTGTGGCTCTGCCCACCCCGTTAGGGATATGGGCGTGATAATATGTATGTATAATTTGAGAAAAAAATACTGTGTTTTTTTCTAGGATGTAGTTAAGAATCCTGCTGCTTAAATCAGCAGGTTTATACATACTAATAATTATAATTTAAACCAAAATAGAATGGTGACACATTCCACACTGAGCCACCACCTGGCGCTTAAAATATTGAAACCGTAATGTATCCTCTTTCTTTGTAACGCCTACTTCATTGCTGTTTAAATGTCGAGAAATATTTTACTTGTCAAATTAATATTGAAAGTTTCAAGTTTATTAGAAAAAAACAGTAAATTACTGCTCACGACAGACCGATCCCCCAACCTAAATTCAAATATATAAAATACTCAATTGAAATAAAGCTCACTTTAAATCATTACATTAATTTACATTTTATGACTAAGTAATATTTGTATTTTATATTTCACAATTAGTCCCATTGTTTATGACTTTCTATCATCAACAGAATTTTGTCATTAGCAGTCGTTATATCTTATCTTATTCTGTCAAGTTAAGGTATATCAAGATGCCCTTTCCGAAAAATATGAACTGCTGTATCGATATGGAAAAATCTTTCTCTTGATTGATGAAGTACATGCAGTAAATTATGATTTTAATGGTACTGAAGTAGTTGAAACTGACGATGAGAGAAAAGCGATAACCCACATGTATAAAAAACATGATAAAGAAATTAGAATAAGCAAGTTGAAGTGACAGTGGGCAGGTCATATAGCTATAGAACTGATAACCGTTGGTGAGTTAAGGTTTTCGGATGGCGGCCACAGACCGGGAATCCAACGTAAGGTAGCTGCCCCATTAAATAACCCGATGACATTGTAAAGGTCATGGGATATCGGTGGATGGAAGCAGTACAAAATAGTTTGTTTTGGATGTATCCTATATCGGGGATATTATATACAGAAGTGGACCTCTATTATTGGCTGATGAAGACAAGAAAAATAGATCATTAGCAAATTTGGAATATACCATAACGCTAACTTTTAAACTACTTCAACATGTTTTTGTTACTATAATAGGAGAAGATGGAAGAGGAAAACATGATGTGCCGACCCCATCTAGTGGGAAAAGGGCAGGAAAATGATGATGAATAGATGTAAGGTAAAACCAAAGGTTTATGATGATTGGCAATAACAAATAATTATAACAAAACCAATCAACTAGTGATCATTCAATATTAAACACGGGTCCATGTTATAGATTCATGTTAAGCCGATGTAGCAGATGATGCGTTAACCTGATTATACGACGTGTTCAATGTTCATGGACACGATACATAAATCTTAAAGAGAGAGTATGGTAAAGTTCAGCAGCTATTGATGTACGTCGTACTCAACAAGTTAAGTATAAATATGTATTTTATCTGCACTAGCCGGCTCTTACTTCATCAACAATAATAAGGCTATGAATTAAATCTATTAACTTTTAGATAAATTCATTGGTTTACGGACTTATTTTGAATCCGAAACTAAAATCTCAGACATTCTCAAAAAACAACAGTCTTTAGTGTAGGTGTAATGACTAAATAACAAAACGACTAAATGCCAAGTGAAGGTAAGTATATAAAAATGCAATAAGGTGAGGAAAATAACTGAGTAAAAGCCGCCAAGGTGTCAGCAAACCTTACAATAAGTCGGCGCCAGTCATCTGCTAATCTCATCAAATCGCCTCACTTAACATCCATTGCCGGTTTTACATCAACAGCTGCACTTCCACTCAAAGATCCCCGATAATAGGCAACAAGTTTTGCGATAACATCGCGCGCGTGATCAGGAAGACTGCGCGTAACTTTAATAGTGTCGATATGAGACCCAATTACGAAGGTATGTTATGCGACAGTCTAGTGACGTCAGTTTTGTAATCAATAAAAAAATAAGTCACAATAACGATAGCCAGGAAAATAAAATTAATACGGAACTAAACATTTTCAATCACTCTATCAACAGAATTGACAGAGGTTATCTTTATTCGCAGTTTGACCATCTGGCAGTTCATATAAGTAATTAAATATAAATAATATATATTGTTCACAATCGCTCCGAATCTTGGCTAAATCACAAAGAATACAAGAGACACTGGAAAAGGAGGAAAGCATTTTGGAGAAAGAATTTTGAAAAAAAATATATCAAATAACACACCAAAATGAATAATTCCTTCACTGTAAAAGAAAGAGGTTCGATAATTTGAAAGTAACGTAACAAAATTCAACCGATCATTGAAAAACCAGGAACAAAGTTAACTTAGGTATAACTAGAATTATTGGTTAAAGACCTAAGATTCTGATCGACGATAAAGACCCAGCTGCACTAGATCTTTAACCGCCAACAGCGCTGATTGCTATGATTAGGCAAATCCTTGCATCACTAGTTTTTAAAGCAACTATCCTTGCGTGCAGATTCTAATCAGTACTTACTTGATTGAGAATCTAGTTTATGGAACATTCGTCAGTAGTTTAACAATTATTGTAACATTTTTGGGGTCAATATGAATATATATGATTTTTTATACTGCAAAACAAATATTTTTTTGATTATTATTCCTTTCTTTAGCTTTTATTTTATTTCGTTTTGTTTTTTTTTAATTTTGTGGTTCACTTGTTTAAAGCGTAAGTTTTCTGCGTGACAAAAAATTGAAACTGTAGTTATTTAATTGTGTTAGTATTGTTTCATTCATATCTTTAGTGAGCGTTATCATAAATGCCATCATGAATGATATCATTGTGAATTCCTTGTAAGTATTTACATTGAATTGAGTACAACAGGATTTGTTAGATGTTTGTTTTCTATGAAATGAGTTTTTTTTCTGAAGTAGAGTTCATACACCTTCATTCATTTTAAATGCTTATTGGTAAAGCTCTCAAGTGTTCATTCATGCATATCTTTTCTTCTTCTCTCACAGCATTCAAATTGGTCCCCGACACATGGATTTTTCAGAAATTTTTTTATCGTGTTTTTTTCTTATTATTGTGTTATCACTTTGAGGAACCAAAGAAAAAATGTTAAAATTAAATATTTTCTTTGTATAAACACATTTTATTACTTATTTACTAACATAACAACAGGTTTCGACATTGAAGCTGGCGGAAAATAGCAATGATTAAACTTTAGTATATTTTATAATAAACTCTGATAAAACCGCCGAACAAAGCAGAAATCTAAACCCGGAATCAAAATATGAAATTAAAAACCAAAACAAAACAGACAATACAAATACATTCAATAAAGAAGCTTTAAAACACAGTAATTGCAATGACATCAGATGTTCAGATAACCGTGAATTCAGCAGTGCCATTGTATTATGTGGAATTCAGCAAAACTATTGTACAAGCGAGCTCTACCGTCCGCTGAACCACATACTTTAGCTTAGTTCATTTGGAACTATGCTAAGTTCGCATCATATTTTGTTGGCGTCGGTGGCGTAGCGGGCGAATGCTCAGCTGAGAAGCAAGAGGTGCCCGCTGCGGAAGAAATGTTTGCATGTTCGCGTACGATCTCACATTTTGCTCACATAATCCCGATGCTGCGACGGGATTGTCGCAAAACCGTATTGTAATATTACAAAAGCACCTCCTTTGTAACGCGTGGGCCGAAAGCTAACTGGTGATATTCTTTGAGCTATAGTTTGGTGAACTGCCTGCTTTGTTGAGCAGTGTGCTTCAGTTGCAAATTAGAGATATTCGTAATTAACCTTGCCCGCAGGATGTCACACAATAACTCCGGCATATTGTTAACGTGAATCACCCGGTGATACTATCATCCATGACAACTGTCATTCGTGACAAAAAACAATTGTCTCTTGAATAAACCTGTCATGACAGGATTTATCAAATGAACATAAAGAAAGAAACAATTTCATTTTAATTTTCATCAAGAAGAGAAGTTTTTTTATATACACAATTATTTAGGGTTACGTACCCGAAGGGCGCCAACGAGACCCTATAACACAGATAAAAGGTCAGCATCGCTTGTTGCTTCTTTATTGCAGAACCTACAAAAACCGTAGTTATAAGTCATCCTTTTGTTTCATTGCATAACTTCTCCACGTAACAGGCAAAATTGAAGTTCATTGCGTCGTAATTGGGATCATTTTTCATTGGCCACGCTTGCAATTTGCATAATGAGCTCGAAAAAATTCGTTCGTAACATCGACCGGTTTCAAAATTGATGGCGTTTCAGACGGGAATAATCCGTTATCAAAGATTTTTTGCGTTTTGAATTCACCAATTATTATTAAAAAATCATAAATTCATATTCATCTTATCTGCAATTTTAAAGGTGATTATGACCTGTATTCCTTTTTCTTTTATTGATTCGTTAGTTAAAGTTTATATTAGTCAAACTGTCCAATTATGATTTGGATGTGTTTTTATTTACAGACAATTTTAAACTGTAAAATATCTAGCGAAATAACTTTCCGATGTTTACTTTTAAGCCAGTGGAGCCAAAGAGATTTTTTATTTTATTTTTATTTTTAAAATCCCCTCTAATCCCGTGTTCTGAAACTCGTAAGGATATGTCATCTGAAAGTCCGAGAAGAAGTCTTCTGAGATTTGGAACCGAGCAAAGTGCGAACATTTTTTGGGCAGTAGAGATTATTTTAGCTACTAAATTACTCGCTACTCGACTAAAATACTAGCGTAGTCCAGACTAACCATAAGAAACAGTATCCTCTCCAAAATGATGGACCACCTATATGGGCGATGGGCTGATCACCTGTCACCATGGTTCACCATATCCATCTTAGGATCTTAAATCAGAAGTGGCTGTAAGTTCTCTTATGTATACTTGTGGCTCTGCCCACCCCATTAGGGATACACGCGTGATAATCTGTATGTATATAATGTACATTGGGACCATTCTCCTGCAGTGAAAGAATCATCAAAATCAATTTTTAATTGGCGAATAATCGCATAATAACCATACAAAAAAAAATATACAGTCGAATTGAGAGGTTCTCAATTCGACTGTATATTTTTTTTTAAACTAGCCAGTTTGAGCAGTAGCCTTAACAGAATATCGAACTGTACCGTACCACCGATAACATTCAAAATGTTTGCTCCTAGAGTTTTGTATAAACAAAGGTGCGTTTCCTTTATCGCCATAGATAAGATAATCTAGGTGGGGTCACAGCAGGGCACTGCAGGGTAGATTTATGATAGAACTTATTGTCATAGATTTAAAGGTTATATTTCAATGCAATGTTAAGATTGACAAGGGGATTGGTTGGCATTTGTTTTGGAAAGTTAGAAAGTGAAATATCTACCCTCGATTGTGTCAAGCTGTCGAAAAGATTTGATAAACTAAATCAATTCTAACACTGTTATGTGTTTTGTTACCCTATACTGTAAGTGTCGACTAGTGCCTTAAAATTGTATTTATGTTTGGTAACAAAACAAATATTTTTTTTCTTTCTTTCTTGTGTTGGTCAGCTTTAGGCTTACAAAAAAATATCTTTTCCAGCCAAAAAAATAAAAAAACGAATAGGTAAGTACTAAGGTGGCTTACTATGGACGCATTCTATGTTTTTTTTTTACTTCCAATCCAGCAATGAAGAGATGTAACAATAATTACTTATTTTTCTAAAGGGTTGGCTCAGTTATTATTAGTTTTTTTGTGGTCATTTCACACAGCGCCATCTAGCCCTAAACTAAGCAAAGCTTGTACTATGGACACCAGATGGCTGATAGAATACTTAAATACTTTTTTTTTGTAAATACATACTTATAATACTACAACACCCAGACCCGGAAGAAATATTTGCAGAGCATGCAAACATTTCTCCCGTAGCGGGAATCAAACCCGCGCCTCTTGCGTCTCAGCCGAGCACTCGCTCGTAAAGCCACCGAGGTTGTCTGTTGACTACTAGTTGCACCTGCCGCACATGGGTTTATGAATGCAAATGTTGAATTAGAATCATTTTATTATTAAACAGTTACGTGTGCATATCACCTGCTGTGTCCAATCATAAGTGTATTTATATATAGACTAGCTAGCTTCCTCCCTCGACTTCGCTCGCGTTGTGCCCGGATAAAAAGCCTAGCCTATATGGTTTCTCAAATGTATTTTCCACTTCTCTGTTGGACTGGGAGTAAGGAAAAAACATAGAATGCGTCCAGCTGCTTCTCTCCCCGAGCATGTCGTAAAAATCGACTAAGGAATAGTATCCTACAACATGATGAGATACAATAAGCAAGTATTCCCAAGGAGGTTTGACGTCAGGCAGGCGGCCGGTCATAAAACACCTTAGCCAAAACTCTTATACCCCACATAGGGTGGGATAAGGGCAGGAAGATGATGATGAGTATTAGTGCACAGATTTTAATTGAAAAACCCTTTGGCACACGACCGGAATTGAACCCACGACCTTAGGATCGGAAGGCTGTCCAGTGCTCTCATGATGATTATAGTTTAAGAGCACAAGTATTTTAAATTTATATTTAAACAGCTTATCAATGCCTTCTTGTATTTACAAATAATTATAATCTACACCAGGAAATACAGTTGAACTTTATAACAACCGAACATAAATAGTATAGGCAGTTTGTAGGTACATACATGTAGGTACATGTAGGTTTATACATACATACATAATATCACGCCCGTATCCTTAAAGGGGTGGGCAGAGCCACAAGTAATCATAAGAAAACTTGCAGCCACTCCTACCTGAAACTATATCAATCTTGGGACTTTAAATCGGGAGTAGCTGCAAGATATCTTAATAGTTCTGTTACTGGTGGCTCTGCCCACCCTATTAGGGATAAGGCTAAGGGCGTGGTAATGTAATACAAAAGTCTCTGTAAGTTAAAATATTTTCAAATACAAAACTACAAAAGTTGTTATGTAATCATCCTACTAATATCATAAACGCGAAAGTTTGTATGTATGGATGTTTATTACTCTTTCACGCCTAAACGGCTGAACGGATTTGAATGAAACTTGGAATATACATAGTGCATATGCTGGATTAACATATAGGCTATTTTTTATCCGGGTACCACGCGAGTGAAGCCGCAGGCGACAGCTAGTGTTATTATAACTATTATTGAGCGCTAAAGACATAAGTAGAGTTACTTCGCCAATCAATAGCCGAGTTCATAAAACTGTGTAACACATGACACGACCCTCCATTGACACGATTACTTCCTTCCTGTCAACCACGTGTTGAGGGGCGTCTGCCATCTCCTTTCATAGATTCCAATGAAAAACAGAGCAAAGAAAAAAACTGGTAGGTACTTATCGCTTTTAAAACAATAGTCGGTTTTGATGAAATTAAAGAAAGTTTAGTAGAGTTGATGTAAAGTTTTTATAGATGAACTTGCTTCCGCCTGCGGTTTCGCTCGCTTTTCATCATTATCTATTTAGCCCATCATCGCTGTTGGGTATTGGCCTCTTCTTTATCACGCCATTCTTTCCAATCCCTCGCGAGTCTTATCTACTGAGTTCCGTCGGTATTCGTTTTAATCGGGTAAAAAGTATCTTATAATGTTATTCTAGGTCACAAATTATGTAATCCGAGTTCAATTCTAACCCGATCAGCTGTTGAAGTGTGATTGAGGCACAAACATACGAACATCTTCACATCTTCAAACATTCAAATCCTACTAATATTATAAATGCGAAAGTTTGTCCACAAATCTAGGTAGTTATTTATTATACCTACATTCAATACATTTAACAATCTAATTAATCCTATAAATGTTTGCAAATCATAAGTAAACACGGCCTTGATAAAAAATGCTAATTGATTGGGTATGATCACGACATCTAATATTTAAATAGCCATTTGGACAACGGTTTCACGGATAATTATAAGTAAATGAGTCACTATGTTTGAAGAGGTCGCCTCGAAATGTTGCACATGTAAAAAACATTTTTCCCAAACATTACATAGTTCGTTGGCCCAAAAATTGCTTGCATGGTGCGACATTTGAGCAATCTGCTCAATAGCTTCTATTTTTTTCACTGTAAGGACTATTTTTGATTGAATCATTTTTAGTCAAGCGTAACATTTGCCATATTTATTTCAAGCTCTATCTCAGAGGATTATGGTTTAAATTCGTTTGAGATTTTTTGAGTTATGTTTGAGCCGAATACCAACTGACGGTATTTGCACAGATGGCTACCGTTTTTATGACAACTTGCCGCATAAGGAAGATCTTGAATATAATAAAGCAGGCGCGAAAAGCTGTCGTTTGGCAAATTAATGGTTTCTTTGAAAGAGCGATGCCAATCCTTGTATGTATGTTTGTATGAGCTAGTGGCCAACTCTTGTAACGGAGTTTTTAGGCTGCCTAAAGGCCTCCGTCATGACTTAACGACTTAAAAGCCGGGATCGACAATTTAACGTGCCCCCCGAGGCACGGAAGCGCTCAGCTCGTAGTGTCACTTACGGTCACCCATCCACAGTGTGCACCACGTTGCTTAATTTTAACGATCGCCAAGAGCGCTTCAAATCGAACCTTACGATATTATGGAGATGAGAAAAAAAAGTTGACAGGCTTTTTTGAAAAGAACTATGGCTTCTGAATTAAAAAAAAATCTGAAATTGTACATAAATCTAGTCGTAATACTAGTTCTTTTGAACCAGTATGGTGAAAGGATTTAAAGTGCCCCTCAAAAGGCACTTTTTAGATTCTACGAAATGCCAGTTTCTTCACGATGATTTCCTTCACCGTTTGAGAATACTGGTTTATAGCACATTAAATTTCGAACAAAAAAACATTGGTGCACGACCGGATTTGAATCCACGACCTTAGGATCGTATATTGTAGATGAATTTAGAAGGCACTAACTTATATTTTTCTTTCATTTGTATAGAAAGCTATAAAACCTGAACTCATAAAAAAATAATGCAATTTCACCCATGCATGGCGTTCCACAACAATAAAATATTTTTGAAGCGTTTTCGACACTTTTTTTCAAAGTTTTATTTGATAAACCCGCTTGACAAGTTCCTATGTGTTATTTAAGTTTTATTAAAATCCATTTAGCCGTTACGGCATGAGACATAAACATGCAAACACCCTCACACACAGCGTTTATAATATTAGTAGGAAAGGATGGCGCCATTATTATCAATAGCCATTTAGAATTATGTCGAAATAGCGTCTATTTCAGTATTTTTATGTAGACCACACGCGTTTATCAGCTCAATAAAACAGTACGTTGCAGAAGCTGGCATAAAGATAAGGTTTTAGTTAACTAATTAAGATTTTACGATAACCTAAGAGTAGAAAATATGTAGAAGTTGGTCAGTTAGGTCGTTAAATTATTAAAAGTTCTTTGAGGCATTTTAGCAGGAATATTTTACTACGACGTTTTGAAAAAGGGCCAGGTCAAGAGTACCCTTAACCGACAAGCATGCATGAGGAATGTAATGAAAGTGAATGAAGCGAAAGAAGTATGTCAGGATCGTAGCAAATGGAGATCCGTGATCTTTGCCTACCCCTAATAGGAAACAGGCGTGATTTTATGTATATATTTTAACTGATTCGATTTGGAAACGTTCAGTAATTACGTATATAGGTACGGAGCTGAGCGCCCGGCTTTTAAGTCGATAAGCCACGACGGAGGCTTTAGGCGGCCTAAAAACTCCGTCACAAGAGTTGGCCACTAGCTCATACGAACATACTTACATACACATTCACAAATATATATTTATATTTTTATAGAGCGTAAGAGGTAAAAGTTGACCTAGCCTGTTTCTATCGACAATCAGTTAAGGTGCCCCATTGTCTGCCCTCCCTCGAGAGCCTTTGTTCTGACCGATACTTTAATCCTTACTGTTCCGTTTTAGTTAATACCGTTACCGAGACCGTTTAGCATGAATGAATTATCGTTTCATGAATGGACCTCATGATAGATAGATAGACAAATTATTTATTTTGCCTCAGCATATCCTACTAATGTTATAAACGCGAAAGTTGTAAGTATGGATGTATGGATGTTTGTTACTCTTTCACGCCTAAACGGCTGAACGGATTTGAATTAAACTTGGAATATACATAGTACATGTGCTGGATTAACATACAGGCTATTTTTTATCCGGGTGCTACGCGAGCGAAGCCGCGGGCGGCAGCTACACACATAAATGAACTACCGACCTCAAAAATGGCCAACAATTCTGTTGTCTCTTATTTTGGTCAGCATGAAAGGACAAAGACACTATATCGAATCGAACCTTATGTTTGGGACTATGAATTCGGTAAATCATCATCATCATCAGCCTATAGCAGTCCACTGCTGGACATAGGCCTCCCCTAATGAGCGCCATCGCGCCCTATCTTGGGCTCGACGCATCCAGTTTCTGCCAGCAGCCTTTCGCAGATCGTCACTCCAACTAGCAGGAGGGCGTCCTACATTTGCTGAGTCGCGGTCTCCACTCAACAACTCGTTTACCCCAACGGTTGTCGGTTCTTCGGCAGATTTGACCAGCCCACTGCCACTTCAGTTTGCTAATTCTCTGAGCTACGTCGGTGACTTTGGTTCTCTGTCGGATAACATTATGATTGTTTCAAAATAATCAAGAATCATTATGAAATTCAACTTTTTCTTTCAACCTGGATTTAATTGAATTGATCCTTCCAAAAGACATCTCAATGTTTCGCAAAATGCACTTAGTTATCAAGACTGTCCTTTCAAACGTCAGACTGACAACCCCATATTCAAAAACCTTATGTAATAGTATAGACTCACTCACTTTCTCGTTGCACTGACCCACTTGTGGGAACATGATATGTCATGCGGCGATATTGGTACCGGTAGCACAATATTGGACGTTTACGAAACGCTAGCGAGTCGTGAGGAAACTGGCATGTCGTAGAAACTAAAAAAAGTTCGAAAACATGTGTGTCAAGTGCACGAAAGAAGCCTTTCACCACACTGGTTCGATATAACTAGTGACATGACTAGTAGTAGCGAGTCTACCGCCACTTTTAAAGCTATTTGTCAAGTCACTTTGCGTCTAACGAAGACGCTAAGTGAAGCAATGTAGACAAGGTCTAAATAGATCTTCAAGTTATTTATGACTACAATCTAGCTGTAATTCTTAGTTTTTGTTACACCCAACAGTCATACATAGTCCTAACCCCACGGGGATACCCTGTGTCGTGGGTATCAGAAACTACGAGCACCATGGTACCACAACACCCAGATCCAGAAGAAATATTTGCAGAACATGCAAACATTAAATGTTAAAGAAATTTTCTTTCGCAGAATCAAACCAGCGCCTCTTGCGTTTCAACCCAGCAATCGCCCGCCACGTCGCTGAGGCCGTTAAGGGCCGTTGGAGGACCCAATCGTGATGACTTAATTGTTCAGCAAAAACCAGCACATCTAAAAATTGATTACCTTTTTTACAACTTCTGAACTGGTGCTCACTCCCGTTGCAGACTTTGGCCGTTGTTCAATTACAGGCGTTTATGCTTTACCGTGTTTAAACTGTACATTTTAAGGCTTTGACGCAGATCTGCATCTTTATTGAACGATTATTGAATGAGTTTTGTGGTTTTCAGTGTTGTTGAAGTCATTTGATGTCTTTGAATGCTAAATAAAAACAGTAAGAAATTAAATAACATGAATAATCATACGAACTAGTATGAAAGGAATTAAAGGATTTAAAGTGCGCCTCAAACGCTCGTTTCGTGTATTGACTCATGTTTTCGAACTTCTAGATAACGTTTTTTGTATTTTAAAGTATTTCTCAGTATGGATGTGTAACATTTTCTTTCACGAAACTCTCGAGCGTAATGTAAAAAAACCCTACTCTTAATTTGATATACATAATAGGTACCTACTCGTAAGCTTTTTAACAATCCCGAGCGACAGTTAAATAACGATTGACATTTTACAAGGCGATGTCGCAACGATATTGCTTTTACGCGATACTCGATTTTCAGAATAGGTGTGTTGTGAAATATATTGACCCATTCATAAATTTTCAACGTAATTCATGACTTTTTTTTTAATATTATTAAATAAAGATATCGTGGTCTGTAATGGGTTCGAAGACACATGTCAAGGGCACGAAAAGTGCCTTTGAGGCGCACTCTAAATCCTTTCACCACACTGGTTCAAAAGAACTAGTGACACGACTTGTAGGTTGTGGTAGAAAGGGGTATCTGACATTGGGGAATTTTGAAATATTTTTATTTAAATCTCTCTTATGTCTAAGTGTTCATTGGCAGTTTATGCGTTAAATAGGTTAGGTACATCCTACTATATAATAAATTTGAAAGTTTTTATGGATGTTTGTATGTTTGTGCCTCAATCACACCTAAACGGCTGAACGGATTTGAATGAACTTGGAAGATATGTGCTGGATTAACATATAGGCTATTATTTATCTGGGTACCACACGAGCGAGTAGGTATTAAAATTAGTGCAGTGCCACGGACCAAAAAATAGTAGGTATTGAATTCAGAGTTAATACTCAACCCCTTACGCAGATACATACAATAAAAAACAAAGTATTGTCAGCTTACATCATGTTACAGATTAAGTACTACTCAGTATTGCCGCTAATCATTATCACAAACCTCATTTGTTTGGGAGAATGATAAAATACTATTTGGTCTAGTACCGATTTGGAAGCTGAAAAAAAAAGATAAAAAGACGATAGATGTTGTAAAATATTTTGAAGAGATCAATGTATAATGAATATTAATTTATTTATTTTCGATGTATTTTTGTTGAATAAACCCACATGTGATAGTATTTTATTCATTGAAACCACTAGGAATATTTTGAAGTTATAGTCTGTGGAATATAATGAATAGTAGAACCACAGAACATGATTGTCTCTGTCAGTTGCAACCCGTGTCTCGAGCACGCAACTGTAAAACGGCAATCGTAGATTATAAAGTTGCTATCCCGTTCGTGTAAATTGACTGATAATTTACCCCATTAGCTCTCAAACCTCGTCTAAGTTATTACCTATTAGATAATCGATAAAAAACTGGACTTGAAGTGGCTCTTCTATTTTCTAGGAAATCCATGTTTAGTGCAAGAAAGAGAAATATAAACTTCATCATCATCATCTTCCTGCCCTTATCTCACTCTATGTAAGAGTTTTGGCTGAGGTGTTTTATGCCTGACGTCAACCCTCCTTGGGAATACTTGCTTATTGTATCTCATCATATTGGAGGATACTATCCCTTAGTCGACCTTTACGACATGTTCGGGGAGAGAAGCAGCTGGACGCATTCTATGTTTTTTCTCGAACGAAGATATATAAACTTACTTGGCTAAAAATAATGGCTATGTTTGAAAGTAGTAGCAACGTATCACTTTCACAAACATTTTTATTAACTAAGTAGCTAAACGTCAGAAATAGGCATAGCACGTCAAATCAAATGTACGGATAAAACATCGGATAACTAGTTCTGTATCAGGCTCAATCACAATTATTCGTCCGTAATCATCCGTAATAGCGTCAAGTGTCAGTTTGTTTACACCGCGTGGGCGAATTGAGAATTTAAAACGATGTGGCAAGTGAATGCTGTTTTTGTGCTTGCATCGACATTCGTAAAATATTATGCGTAAATTACTCAGTCTTATTTACCACTGACAGATTGAATTTATCATATCTTTTATTCCCATCATTATCATCCGGTAGACGACTACATCTTTTGTTGTGGTCAGAATTCGAGATGTTTTATCTTTATTCGTGAAAACATTATGGCATTATGATCATAACGCAGCTAAGTTATGATTGGTCAAGTTACCTGTAAAGGGCAAGGTGAATATTATGCTAATTTAACTCTTCTTTTGACACTTATTATTGCTAAACGATGAGACCACCCAATAAACATTCACTCCCAAATATCCAAATTATTCCAATCCGCATTTATAGAAATAGAGATGGAAACACACACCTCATTACCCAACAAATGAAGAGCCCAACAAAACATAAAAAATGTACGGATTAGCTGTCAATTTGGAGTTCCGTATTTACGGTTTTTTGTATTAATTACTGGATAATTTAGTGGTGGTTTAGTCTACACCGTTACCGCGTGGGCTGGCGTTGCCCAACTCATGAATGGCGGACAAGTCCACCCACCTGCACTATCAATGAAACTTGACTGTGTAGAAATACGCCAGCGAGTCTGCGGATACAGTGATGAAATTCGCCATTGAATTTCACTGCTCTATATTGTCAGGTCAATCGTGTACGGATAAAATTCGAGTGACAGGTGTACTGAAACTACCAACTGTTTGACAGCAAGTCAAAAATGTATTGGGTAATGACTAGAATTTATTTCTTAATATTGCTATATTGTTTTATACTTTACCTAAAAATATATAGAGTTGGTACTGACATTATTAAACAGATTATACAGTGTGTGAATAAAGTATAGCCTATTCTCTAACACTCGATGTTACCATAGCTTTCTGTCTATTCTTTGAAATAGTTTTAATCATTGCCAAGATGCCCACAAACATGCATTTGTCTCTTTCTAGTAATAGTGTAGACAAATTATATTAGTCTTTTGTCAATAAATGATAAACTGCATATTAAAAAATCTCATCACCAATTCATTCACTTCAACCTAAATCCCACTAAAATGGATGCGTGGGCGCAAATTTTCGGCCACTGTATGCTTTCCGTTCTCCCTACGGTGATTTCGTTTTGTTGATACCTGCATGTTTATGGTTGTAGCTTTGTTTTTGTGTCATATGCGCCTACGCATGAGATTTGGCCGTGACCATATTTGGTTTGGTACACACACGCACTCGTAATTTCAATTAGGTGAACGAGAATTTACGAGCATTTTTTATTAAGTTGGAAGAGGAATGAATGCAATGACATTAAGATTGTATGAATGTGTTTGGAAGAGGCATTCCTCGTAGCGCGCCAATAATATGAAATGGAATGGCAGAAGGAAAACAGAAGGGACTGTGTAATTTAAATCTACACTGAATTCGAAAGTCTGTCTATCTGATTTTAGGGTTCTGTACCCGAAGGGTGCCAACGGAACCCTATTACTAAGCCTCCGCTGTCCTTCCGTCCGTCTGTCAGCGGGCTGTACCTCATGAACCGTAATAGGTAGAGTTGAAACCCAGAGTGCATTTATATTACAGCCATTAAAACAAATATTATCAAGGGGCCCCCCTTCAAGAAACAGTTTTTTTTGGTACGGAACCCTTCGTGTGCGAATTCGACTCTTACTTGACTGGTTTTATTTAGTTCCTTTTCACGCTTCTAATTCTTCTTTCGACGCTTAAGCCGCTGCTGTTCATTAGTATATGATAGTAAAAGGCTACCTTAGCCTCCAAAAAGTTTGATATTGATTCCTGTGTAACTAAAATATAAATATTTATGTTATTGATATTGGTATCTAAAATAAATAAACTAAAACTTTCCCTGGCATTGCAGCGTCCCGTTAGTGTAGGAAAAAGTTGCCTTTCCCGACTCTGTATTACTCCTCTACCATAGATTGTAATAATAATGGTTTTCGTTTTTTTTAATATTGAATCTTATAATAAGTTATATAGCCAGCAAAACCTTTAATGTAGTACTCATTAAATTAAAGATATTTCATATAATTTTATTGAAATCATAAAACTATATGTTTCAACAAATATTATTTATTACCCATTATAACTAATTACATACCGCGAGCGCTACCTAGATTAATTCCTATAATAATTCAATAATTATTACTAAACCTAGGTTTTACTAAGCCTTAGTATCTATTATCGAAGTCACGTCTTGGTATTAAATTGAATTTCACTATAATTTATGAATGAATTTATCTTAAAACGGGCCAAGACTTAGCAATGTTATCGTTTAACCTTATTTTGGTGTTCCTATTTATGAAATTTCATGAATAAACCGTGCGTTTCGTAAGTTTTATTAGTTACTATCGTACAGTAGACAGCAAGATAATTGTGTCGTTAAGATATTGCCTGCGACCATAATAATAAAAATATTGATATTTATGAATGAATAGAGTGGGATAAGGGCAGGAAGATGATGATGATGATGAATGTCATGTGATGAAAATAGTGTTAGATATGAATTTGAATGAACAAAGATAGATAAAAGAATAGAAAAATAGGCCTTTTATCGTCTATAGTAGATGATTTGTAGAGCGTCTAAATAAAAGTATAAAAGGCCTTAGTTTAGTTTTGTTCCAAATAAAAACTAGGAAGTTATTAAAGAAACCTCCAGTAATATAACCGCCGCCAACGCCCCGTCATTAGTAAACGGTTTACTGCCGGTTTTTGTAACTCTACACTACACCCAATTATTTTATTATCGACTTTAGCTCGACCAGTTACGATGTTCCCATCAAAGGTCATATCATTAGCATAAGGTACAGTCAGTAACGGATTGAATGAACATTTAATGATATTAAACGTGACCTCACCACACACACACACACACACACACACACACACACACACACACACATACAAATAGTGAAAGAAGAAAGAAGCAGCACAGTATAAGGAAAAGTAGGTAAGAGTGTCATCAAATTACATCGTCTAAAATAAAAAGATTCGTTCTAAAGTAAAAACACAAACTGTCAATAAACTTTCGTTACTATCTGTACCTTAGTATCAATGTTGCAAGAAATTCATTGCAGCACACGAGTACACAACAGTAGCTCTACCAAGAGGTTTTGAAGACTAGCAATTACACACATACATAATTATTATCACGCCCGTATCCCTAACGGAGTGGGCAGAATCACAAGTAATCATAAGAATACTTGCAGCCACTTCTGATCAAAGACGCCCAAGATGGATATGGTGAACCATGGTGACAGGCAATCAACCCACCGCCCATATTGGTCTATCAAGTTGGAGAGGATACCAACCTATAACTACTAATCTAGTCTAAACTAATGTAAAACTACAATTAATAATCATTAATGATTTAACTATTTTCGTCTTTTTAGTTGTAATTGCTAGCTAGCATAGTTTGGGAGAACTAATAGAAAAGCAATATAATGTAAGCTTTCAACGTTTATCAGGCAATGAATAATATTTTTCTGTTCGTAAATACTTTTGTACTCAGATGTGCAATTCATCATGTAATCGTAACCATACTTCAAAATTTAACCTTTTGATTGGATTCGGCTTCCATAATGATCGTAATTTGTAAGCTTATTTTAGTTTTTTTATTTAGGAACGATTGGTTTTATTCAAAGCCTTTACCTTTGGCAGACGATTGAGTTTAAGCCTCAGAACAGCAAATCAACTATAAGGTGTATAATGGGCCGTGGATGTACCAGATTAGCACAGACCCTAGGTCCGTGGGGCACGGGTACCCACCGTCTGATCAAAGTGATGTGCGATCCAAGAGCTGGTTCTTATTTGGCTCAACGGATCAGCATTGCCATTCAGCGTGGCAATTCGGCCGGCGTCTTAGGCACGCTTCCACCGTCTGATGAGCTGGATCAGGTGAGCTATCTATGAACTGTTTGCAGGCCTTTAGACATCCCGACTGTTTATTTGTATTTTGTAAATTATATGTCATTGATGGCACAAATACGAGATTTTTGCCCAGTAGTGGGTTTGTTAATGATGATGATGAAAGTTAAAGAGTAATGGTCTTACATACCAGGGATAAATGAAGAATAGCTATATCACATACCTGTAACAAAAACAAGTACATAGTTATTAAAATGCAGACAAAAAACTCAAAAAAGTAACTTTATTCAATGAAATTATAAGAATCATTTTTAATCGTTTATAATTGAAAAATAAAGTAAATTAAACATTTATTTCAAGAATTCTAATATTCGTAATGAACTGATTTACGAGACAGATACATAACCAATATTATACTTCTTGGATTATGTTATAAGGAATGTTACTGACATCATGGTATAGAATTAATTTTCGATTGTAGGTGTAAGAATAATAAATGAAAACTGCAACTGGGTTGACGGGCGACCTCTATTTGGTAGACTGTGGGTCTATCGGCAAATTGAAATGTTTACAAGCGAAGTGATAAAGTATGATTAATTAAATAAATCGAAATATAAAATATCCGGCAGCGAGACGGGCAAATGATATAATCAAGACTGTGGACCGTAAATGGATTAGGCTAGAACAGAACCGTTGGATGGCACAAGCAAAGGTAGGCATATGCCCAGGATTGGACAAAGACAGGTTATGGTTGATGATGATGTAAGAACCCGTGCAAACTATGGTGACAGGTGATCAGCCCATCGCCCATATAAATGGTCCATCATATTGGAGAGGATATTGTCCCTCAGTCGACTTTTACGACATGCTCGGGGAGAGAAGCAGCTGGACGCATTCTGTCTTTCCCATCCAGCAGAGAAGTATAAAATATTAATATAATATTTGTGGACATTTTACATAGCAGCGCCCCAAACTTAGCAAAGCTTGTACCATGGGCACCAGGTGGCTGATAGAATACTTATAAGTGTATATATTTTTTGTAAATACATACTTATAATACATAATACAACACCCAGACCAGGAAGAAATATTTGCAGAACATACAAAAATTTATCCCGTAGCGGGAATCGAACCCAGCCGAGCACTTGTCCGCCACGTCACAGAGGTCGTCAGAATGGTTATGCTTTCAAAGAAAATACCATTAAAGTTGAGTCTAGATAAAACAAGTCTTCCAGTCCAGTTTTTGCAACAACGCTTTTTCATAACAGAAAGTCTGGACCATAAAACGTAACCAACCAGGCAGACTACACTTTATGCAAACCCATAAGCATTACTTTGTGTCTACAGTTACAATAATTTGTACTGTAGTGTTTTCTATTTGTGAAATTGAATAAAGATCGACGCTCAGCTATATTTAGGACTGCGTTCGTATTCTGAGTTGCTTATTGTTGTGATATTTCTCGGAATAGGATTCAACTGTAGAAGATTACTGTAGTAAGGTACATTGAAGGTTTCAAGGCATGCGGTTTGTAACTGAATACAAAGGTTTCTTATATTGTAAACCTACTTATTTCAGACTAGCTTTAACCCGTTGTGTTATCTGTGTACTAGAAATAAAACCGGTCACGTGAGAGTCGAGTTAGCACACGAAGGGTTCCGTACCATCGTACATGTATTTAAATGTTTCTTGGATGGGCCCCCTTTTTTATACGCATTTTAAATATACACTCTGTGAAAAATTCAGCTGTCTGCCTATTACGGCTCACGAGATACATCCCGCTGACAGACGGACTGACAGGCACCGTTGGATTAGAATTAGGGTCCCATTGGCACCTTTCAGGTACGGAACCCTAAAAAATTGTCTATATATTATTAGGACGACCTGATTATATAATATAAGATATAATTATTATTGTGAAATGCACGTCCTATTATTGATGACCTCAGTGACGTGACAGGCGCGTGCTCGGCGCAAGTGTGAGACGCAAGAGGCGCGGGTTCGATTCCCGCTGCGGAAGAAATGTTTGCATGCTCTGCAAATATTTCTTCCGGAATTAAGCCTAATATTCAAATATACTCATAAACCTTAGGATTTATAATATTAGTAGGATATAAACGTATTATGTATTACTTTGAAATGTACTTTAGTATAGCAATGACTTTTATCACTACAAATCACCATAAAAATGATAGGTTGAAATAGATATAAACGCTAAAGTTAAAACAGCAGTCCAAATATTTAGAATAGCCACCGAAGTTGATTTAGATAAATATCTAAATTACAATAAATATTCAATTTATAAGTAACGATATTCTTATCTAAAATATCCACTGAACTATTTACTAGTAGATAAACTTAGGTATCATTTTATGTACCTTTTGATTTGCGTTTTTCATTTATGTTCTGTACACTTTATTGTATAGGTTTATTTATGTACCGTACCTACTTATTGTAGATGCATTTTAAGTGCCTTAAATAATCAAAATTTATTTTATTACTAGCTGCCGCCCTCGGCTTCGTTCGCGTGATACTCGGATAAAAAATAGCCTATATTTTAATCTAGCACATGTACCATGTGTATTCCAAGTTTCATTCAAATCCGTTCAGCCGTTTAGGCGTGAAAGAGTAACAAACATCCATACATCCTTACTTACAAACTTTCGCGTGTATAATTTTAGTAGGATATTATTAATTATTACACACACATATTCAAATGAGCAACCATAGTTTGTCCTTTTTAATCTGTTCAGGCGTTTGAAGATCATCAGCCCACTAGACAAAATAATGTTATAGTCTGTTTGATTTGAAACTTGGTATTTTAATAATGTGATTTTATATTATAAGAAGTTTGTCTTCTATTAACTTCCATTCTATTTTGTTATCTGAATGAATTTCGAAATGTTTGATCTAAATTCCCCGTTTTGGCGTCTTTCACTTTGCAACGATTTGCACCTATAAGCAAGACAAAGGCGAAGTGAAATATCAACAAGACAGGCATGATACGATTTCCATACAATAGGGTATCCGCAGGTAAATGTGGGAAAGTGGGAATTCTATTCGGCGGCGACGTTATAGATCGTGGACCGCTTACTTTCTACCGAATGAGTTATTTGTAATTGCATTCATTTCTTTAGTCACGATTGCATGTTGATCGACATCATCACAGACATTGTTTTACTAAGATACATTTCACTCAGCATTTTTGTTTCTTCCACTGGCTTTTTCTTGGTCATTTTGCGACAGGTCAACAGAAATACGTAATGAAAAAATATGATGAGTTTTACTTATTTGATTATTGACTGTTATTCCTCTGCTGAGGTGTAAGTTTTTTGTTTGTTTGTAAACTAAACTGATAAATTACTGAACCAATTTCGAAAACTATAGAGCTAGACTAAATATGTTTTGTTTCTATGCTAGTAAAACAGCTGTTTGTAAAACAGTGTTTGATATTTTCGTTTGTAAATACTTAACTTTTATCTAATAAATAAATTACCTACCTAATGAATGGACTGCTTCATAAACTTAAATACTTAAATACCTTGTTCACTAAGGTTCGGCTGGAAATATCTTAAAATATTTTGCCATTTTATGTTCGTTGTAAATCTCGATATAAAGTGTGCCTTTTAAAAGTTCAACAGTGTATTATTTTAGACAGTATTCCTTAAGCTGTCAGTCTGTGATTGATACATAGCTGATCTAATGGAATTCATGTAATCCGTATAAATTGTTTGGTATATTACAACTGGTTTTATTTATTCTGCTTCAATATCTCTATACTGTAGTTTATATCATGAACAGGTGTCTTACTGTTCATTATATTGTAACTTTTAGAGGCTTTGTCCGCGTTGAGTTTTTCTTTTATACAAAACTTCATATTTCCTCTGCGTCCTCTAGGAGTTTAATTTCGGGATTCCTCTCTTATTGCAGCTCAAGCCGTAGGAGGACATCGTGTTTCGTGCTTCTAGGACTTATTGCTTAGACTGTGTGTTGAGTCAGTCTGTCAGTAACGTAAGAGTTTCAACTAGGACAGACATAATTTTACTATTAATGTAACTTTATAATTAATTTTGTATAATTTTCAGACACAATTGTAAATTGTTATGGAATAAATTGAATTGTCATTTGTGTGATGAAAATTATATATTTGTAATGTGTTTGAGTGTTACATTGTACGTATTCACAAAAATAGTAATAGGTACTTATATAATTATTCTATCAGCCATCTGGTTTCCATAGTACATGCTTTGCTTAGTTTGGCTTTAGATGGCACTGTACAAAGTATCCTGTCTTTTTTATTAAAATTTACATATAATATTCTATTTGGTACTACTTTTAACTCACGCATTTATAATAATCAATGTATTAAATAGATTTTTCTTCAATTGTTATATTGATCTGTTATTTCAAATAACTTCACATTGAAACACAACCTGTGTAACTCAGTAAGCACATTAAAACAAGTAGCCTGTCTATTTGAATTATACTTCCAGCTACTTGTCTTTCGATAGGTATTAGGTTTATACTATTTACCAATAATAGTAATTCTATTTGTAATGTAATTCTTAGTGGCACCTATTCTAGTAAGAACATTAAATATAGTGAGTTAATTTCTTTGTGTATCTACTTGTTTCAATGTACTGACTGATTCTTCCAAATTATCAATTTATTATTAATTAATTATCATTAATATTAACAACTTATACCTACTAGGTGTTTGACTCACATTATCTTCGATTAAAAATGTCAAACGTTATGTATATTTAGATGAGTATTTGTCATAATTGTAACATTAGGTTACAAAACTTATTTTTTCTTTAATAAAACTAGAAATAGTTTGAAGGCCAATAGTTGTATAAAATTTTAGGATCTATACTATATAACAAGAATATTTTTCATCCTAATTTTTTACCTCTCAAGTTTATCATAAATTGCATCACTACTACGCAGTACTTTGCTCAGTTACTTTAAATATATTCAAACAAGCCACGTAATGACCGTATCAATCACAGCAACAATCTAACCGATACAGACTCGTGGTCACTACGTAGCCAATTCATCATCATCTCCCTACTCTTATCCCACTTACGTGTGGTCGGCACGTTAAGTGTTTTTCTTCCAATCCTCTCTACCAGCCATCATCTCAGTATTCACTCTTTTCTTATTCATTTCATCTATCACGCAATCCATACAAATCTCTACCACCCTTGCATCATTATCATCATTTTCCTGCCCTTATCCCACTAGGTGGGGTCGGCACAACATGTTTTCCTCTTCCATCTTCTCCTATCACTCGTCATACCACCCTTGCATCCACCCACATTTGTACACTCTTCTCATCTTCACGTAACCAATTTTATGGTTTTATTTAAATAATAATGATGTAAATCCACTCTACATTGACATGATTCTGAAGCGGTTAATGATAGATAATAGACGAGAAATTAAGATGGTCGTAAAATAAGATAAGATGAAAGTGAAAGATAATGTAGATAAAAAAAAAAAAAAAAATAACATCCAACAGTCACATGCATAGTCTTGATCCCACACTAGGATTCCCTGTGTCGTGGGTATCAGAAACTACGAGTACCATGGTACCACAACACCCAGACCCGGAAGAAATATTTACAGATCATGCAAACATTTCTTCCGCAGCGGGAATCGAACCCGCGCCTCCTGCGTCTCTGCCGAGCAATCGCCCGCCACGCTACCGAGGCCGTCATATAAGCGTCTCGAACTACCTGTAGGTAAGTTTATGTAACATAATAAACATAATCTTGTTCAGTTTTTTGCTGATCATTGAGTCCGAGAGGCGATGTGTTATGTACTGAGTGTCTCAGATATCGATTTCATTAAATATAACTAGGTATAACCTATCGTAGTCATACATACAAAAGATAATTCTCAACAATCATCTGCCGTAATAATGGAGTGTGTATAGGCTACAATTTGGAATGACCTAACATTTGAAGTTACTGAAGTGAAACGAAATAACTTTTTTTTTATAAATAAATATTTGTGGACATTTCACACAGTGCCATCTAGTCTCTAAGCAAAGCTTGTACTATGGGAACCAGATGGCTGATCGAATCTTACTAATATTATAAACTCGAAAGTTTGTAAGTATGGATGTATGGATGTATGGATGTATGGATGTTTGTTATTCTTTCACGCCTAAATTGCTGAACGGATTTGAATGAAACTTGGAATATACATAGTACATATCCTGGATTAACATATAAGCTATCCAGCTACCACGCGAGCGAAGCCGCGGGTGGTAGCTAGTACTTATATATTTTTTGTAAACACATGCCTAAAATACATGATACTACAACAATACTTTGCAGAAAATACCAACATTTCTCCCGTAGCGGGAATCGAATCCGCCCCTCCTGCGTCTCAGACGAGCACTCGCCTGCCACGCCACCGAGGTCGTCAAACTATTATAGTTTATAAAGCCTGGTTGCTATGGCAAATGAACGATTCGTCATCCGTTAGTTTAGTATAAGAATCGGCCACAAGACTGACCGGAGCAGACGGTCGTTTGTAATGTGTAATTTAAATAACCTTGCTCTGTATATTAAGGAGAAGTGAAGTGACATAGCGGGTGCCTGCCTGGCTTCTGTTCAAAGTCTAGCTTCAATTACAATAATGGATGGAATGCGAAATCGTAAAGCAATAGACTATACAACGTATGTATGTGAGTATGAGATGGTACATACAACGAGCTTGGTCCGTCTACATCATACTAATATTATAAATATTTTTTTGTTTGTTTGTAACGAATAGGCTCCGAAAGTACTAGACCGATTTCAAAAATTCTTTCACCAATAGAAAGCTACATTATCAGGAACCAGTATAGGCTATGATATGTTTTCAAAAAAATTAGGAATCCGTAAGAAAATTGCAATATTGTAAACCAAGGTAGAAAACCCAAAATACTAACGGGCGATCGATTGTTAATTACCATAGCACGATATTATTTTTCTGTCAAAAATATATGGCATTTTTTGATATGAACAAAAACACCTAAAGTGTAAATATAATTTCAAATAACTTATGTATGTTTAGGTATGGTACTCTTTTACCACTTAGTTCTGACAATGGAACCAATTGGAAGCGTCGCAATAACATCAAGTTATTCAAGTTACAAAATGGAAGTCCAACATTCTGCATCTTAGAAACTGGATCAGAATGGATTGTTCGCCATTTTTGGCAACCAGTGGTTTGGCTCGGATTCGGGATCACTTTCCAGCTCGTCCTTAAAAGGGTATGAATGCCTCATGAATTATACGGCAGTTTCGTTGACGTTACCCTTTTTGATAAGCCTGATTCTTCATTTGAGGCACGTTTTGAACTTACTTTAAAGGGAATAATGCCTGTCAATTCAGGGAATTCCAGAATCTACCAAATCATCAGTTACCCTTAGTTTTGCTTTTATTTCTTCTCTTTCTGTTTTGTTTACCAATGTAGATAGATGCCCTTTAAGCAAATTCAGGTTAATCTTCTCAACTTGAATTCAAATTGGCTTCAATTCTATTCAATACCTAATACATCAATTTATGTGTATAGTCTATCTAACTAGATAATCTATGTGTTACAGTTTCATTCCCATTGATTTAATCAGGAGCGTCTCATTTAGCATTCAATTTAATTAACTTGCACACAGTTAAAGCCAGCAGATTCAAAAGGGCATTGATCCAGATCGCTATTTAATTTAAATGATGCAAATCAGTTTGATTTTTTGTGCGTTTTTATATTTTGTGTGTTTCAAAATCGTCTCTCCTTTTGGCATGATATTATGTGATCATGAGTTCACAAACAATTTCAAAATTACTTTTATCTTCAAACGTTTCTAAAGCTCTAAACTTATTTAAACCAAATAAAACGAACCCATTCTTATGATTTTTAGTATCCATAGTTACATCTTCTGATTGATATTGAACAAGGTCTACAATTTTTATTGTTATGACAAACTCTAAAGTTTTATCGACGATCATCTTTAAGGACTGTGCAGTTATTTGTAAAATAAATGCGGCGGTATCTTTAATTACAGACAGCTATCTCGTCAGCCTATCTACGGCTTCAGATCAATACCTGAAGGTAGGTTTAATTGGAATAGAAAGTCAAGCGATGAGTAGAAAATGTCGGTGCAATTTTATCAATTTCGTTTTAATTAGTTTACAACTGCTATGTGGAATGTATTGTTAGTTTTAATTTAAAATTCTCGAAAAGAAATAAAAGCAAAATCTAAATATATAAACTATTTTATTTTAGCGACTGACTGACCGACTGACAATCAAGGCAAAGCCTAAACCATAAGTCCTAAAAGTATGAAACTCAAAAATTGAGAATTCCCGAAGTCCTATTCCCAGAGGATGCAGCGGGATAATGAAGTTTGTTTAAAAAAGATTCAATGCGGACAAAGTCGAAGGCCTTCTTCTAGTATTTAGTCTAGATGGAATCAAACTCACAACAAACAAAAGAGCGGTTTAAGCCCACGATTAAGTACCTTGTTAAGTAACAAGTATTTAACATCATTTGAATATTAAAGTCAAAAGAACTATTACACTGATAAATTATCAAACTGATGGAAATCGCAAAAGCCGCATAGGGTCAGAACTAGTAAAGTTAGTAATATAAATAAGATAAATTACAAATTAGCACAATATCAGACTGCAATAATCGTAAATTGAAAGTTAAATGAATATATTAAATATTAATAATACAAATAATTATAATACTTATGAGCAAGTAAACAAATAAACCAGAATTCTTCATTGCGATATAACGCAAAATATGTACTTGTAACTATCCAAGACCAAGTATTGACCATTATCTGACCAAGAGGGATATAAACTTAAAAAATCCTTTTATCGATTGGTCAGTCATGTAAGAACATGACCCAAAAACACACCAATAAAGTAGCTAAGATAAGCACAGGAAATATAACATCAAAGTTGAGATAAGATTGCTTACTTGCTACGTACGTATGTTGAAATGGACTCTATTTTTGTAGAGCTTACGAAACTGACAGGTAACTGACCGGTAGTTTTTACAGGCTGATTGCTTTGGATGGGTTTAATGACGATCAATATAAAATAGCTAGGTGATGATAATAAATCAAAGGAGTAGGTACGAGTAAATAAGAAGCATTAAACCTTATAAACAAATTTAAAAACATATTCGATAATTGTTCAAAAATCTAGGAAAATAGATAAGTTACTTTAGTAAAATGATAAGGTTTCGAAGAGTAGATAACATTACCTACATACTCCGTTGGTATACTACGAACCCACGTTCTCAAGTACCAATTCGTTACTACGTAGATAAGCTCAAAGATACCTATTTAGATACAACTTTATGCAATAAGTCAGTGAAAGCAAAGCGAAATTGAAGGGTCCAGATGTTTGATACTTTATAGAGGTAATACTGGATTTCTCTACCAAAGGTCTCGCAAAATAATTCAGTTTGATGTCTCGTTAAAGACCTTTCATACACGTTTCTATTTATTATAGGGTAGTCATAAATACTGTTATGTTCATTTTCATTACCGGATATAGGATTGTATTTTATGAGATTGGGAAAATTAATTTGATTCCCATCGATATATATAGTTTTAACTTTAATACTAACCATAAAATGAAAACATACAAATTGCAATTAATTGCAATCAAATGAAATAATGTACATAATAGCCTCGGTGGCGTGGCGGGTGAATACTCGGCTAAGACGCAAGAGGCGCAGGATCGATTCCGGCTGAGGAATGCAAATTTAAAAATTGAAAATATTTCTTGGTCTGGGTGTTGTGGTACATGGTATTCTTAGTTTCTGATACCCAGAAATCTAAGTGTGGGGTCAAAACTATGTACTTATGTGGTTTGGTGTTAAATAAAATGCACTTAATGTTCTCTTATGTATCAAATTGAGCTTTATCCTATCTCTCATTATATCGAACTGTCTTATTATTGTATCACCTCTGTGCCTTATCATCATCAATCAAACGGGCAATTGACAGTCCTATTAAAGACTCGATTAAGCACAAAGACGAGCTAGGTCTTTTAAATCTCAGTGATTGGCACTTTCGAGTCGAATTGGTAAATTGTTATGTAAATTTAAAAGAAAACAATTTTTAAAAACAATAATCTGGGTCGTAAAACGTCTAATCTTTATGTGTGAACAGCTGAATATCGACATAAAACTCCGGAGCTAATGGACGAAAGTTAGTGACAATAATATGGGAACCGATGCCTCATAAAACCGAAAACATTTAAAAATCATATCAAAAACTCGTAGAATTTTAAATTTTACACCAAGTTGGTAGAGATCTTCTAAATATATAAAACTCTTATGTTGCCGACTGACTGGAACAATCAACGCACAGTCTAAACCATAAATCCTAAAAGCATGAAACTTGAAGAGGATTCCCGAAATGCTCCTACATAGATTGCGAGAAGATGATGGTTGTATGAAAAAAGTCAAAGTCACGAAGCGATCCACTAATTTTGTGATATTCCTTCACATATTAAAAAAAAAATTTATGCCCATAGTCAGTTAATGCCTTGTTTCAAACAAACCGTTGTGCACAAAGCTTTATCTATTACTCGTTAACGGTGAATGCATTCAGAGGATCGACGTCGGCGGCCAATTTATTACGCAGTGCTATCGTTCGTCCATCGGGTACTGGCAATGCAGGCACGTGTCACTTCTTATCAGCTTTCAATGTAAAATGAGCCTTAGAATTCTAGCTTTAGATTCCAAAATCGATTTAGTCAAGTACAGGGATTTCAGTCTTGAACCTTCAGGGCACGAAAGGAGTCTTTGAGATGCTTAAATATTTTTACCGCACTTATTGGAAGTAACTGAATATTTCTGTTATGTTCAAGAACTCTATTTAACTTTTCTGCTGCATTGGGAGTCAAGAAAAAACGTAGCTGCATCCAGCTGCTTCTCTCCTCGAGCATGTCGTAGAAGTCTACTAAGGGATAGAATCTTTCCAACACAATGGACCATTTCTGGGCGATGGGTTGATCAACTGTCACCGTGGTTTACCATATCCATCTTGGAACTTTGAATCAGGAGTGGCTGCAAGTTTTCTTATGATTACTTGTGGCAGACTGTATCTAATCTATGTATGTTCAAGAACTTATCTATTTTCAAATTCGATTCTATATCATTTGTTGCACATACAGTCATACATATATACATTATATCACGCCCGTATCCCTAATAGGGTGGGCAGAGACACAAGTAATCATAAGAAAACTTGCATCCACTTCTGATTCAAGACTCCCAAGATCATTTATTGTTTTTGCACATAATCATGTTAGCTAACCTGTGTTAGTTTAGCTTGTGTTACCTTTCTACAGTCCTGTGACTGTAGAAAGCGCAAACAAAAGGAACCCCACGCCCAGTTGTGGGTAAAAACGGGCCTTAGATGATCATGACGGTGGTAAAAAGTTTACTAAGATTTGGATTTACCTGAGTGAGAGGACGCGAAATAACTATTATTGTTTCTGTGTATGCGGTATTGATACAAATGGTGAAGGTCTTTGACCACGAAGTCGGTACGATAGTAATGGGAATTGTACTACAATGAGCAATGGTTTGAAGTAATCGCTGAGACGAGATAGGAAAGCAAAATGTTAGCAATTGCAATTTTGCCGTGTCTTTGTTTACATAGTCAATTTTATTACTAGTTTAAGTCTCTGAACACACGTTAGGAGCCTTTGATGCACTTAAGTTCCTTTCACCACACTGGCTCGGAAGAAGTAGTGAAAGAAGCAATCTTTTACTCTTTTTCAAACAACTAATATAGAAAAAGTGATCAGAAAAAAGTTGGCTTGAAAAACAAACTTTCATAAACATATGAGGTGCTTATAAGTACATACAAGTGTCTCTTTGAATGAGAGTAAATGTGTCACTTTACTTATAAGGAAAGAGCAATCAATGAGTAACTAGCGGAAACCCTTATACATTATGGGAGGTGACATCCCAATTTTACCACTACCCACACCTAATTGAATAAGTAGATAACTTCCTACAGTTTTACTCGTTGTTATGACTGAATAAATTTCATTTCTTCGCTTGCAGATACAAACCACAGATACAAAACATCTTTTAAGTAATCGACTGAATGACTGAATGCCTAATAAGTAACTGACTGACTGACAAAGGAACAAAAACACGGGGTGTTCGTCTAGTAAAATATTCATAGTAGTGTGTACATACATTTTGAATGGGTTATAAAAGCAATTGTTGAACATTTAGCAATCAAAAGCTTCTACTGTGTGAAAGTTAACAGATCCAGCTTTGCATGGCTTTTTGTGCATGTTTCTGCATTTACATGAGTTTTTAAAGGTTCCGAACCTGAAGGGTGCCAACGGGACTTTTAATACCGAAAGAAAACAATCGCAGAGATACAGAGCATCCCTGGTGGAGCCATGAATCAATAAAATAACGAAGGTAGTAACCTATAACTCCAATGATTGAACATCCAGACGTTAAAAGCATCGAACTTTCTATTGCTAATGCACGCCGCAAATGCATATCTCATTCGAATGGCTACGAGGCTGACACCGGTAAGCGTGGTTATCCACAGAATGCACTGTAGAAAGCTTCACAATGCAAAGAAAATTACAAATTCAAATTCTTTATTGCACTTAGAAATAACATAACAGATACATTCCAATGCGTTATTCCTATTATTTACAAAAATAAAAAAGTTAAAAAAAAAATTAGGTAAAAATATAAAAATATGGCACTGTTGAAACTTAAAAAAAGACTTATACTTTAATAAACATCTATATCCTAAATACAAAACTAAACAAACATCTGAAACACAAAACTTAGAAAGTAGAAATAAACAGATAGACACCATTACATACCTACCATGGCAATAATGAGCTAGGCTCAAAAAATTGTGTGTCAATAAAGGCAATTAAGGAAAGGGATAGAGAAGGGGGAGGCAGGGGAAAAGTTACGGTTGTCTTAAACCACAGAATAACTTATAGTATGTACTAGCGTACAGAAGATTCACTCTGGAACAAAAGTCCAGTTAAGGTATAAAAATTTGCCTTTCGAACGTTGCCTGCTTGCACGCGAAATTGAAATTTATCCTGTGACACGATTAGGTTCATATTAGGTTGGGTTTAATATGAACATTATTACACTGAGGCACTTACAAATAAAACATTAAAAAGTACATGGTACAAAGGCGAGCTTAACTGTAAAAGAGTTTTCTACCTTTAGCCGTTTTCTAACAATCCTTTGAGGCAATTAAGAGGCTTTAACATAGGTTGATGTATGTCTACAGAGACAAGAGAGAAAAAAAACTATAGGTATGTCTTTAAATAACCTACATAAGCTACTACTACTATATAAGCTAGCTAATATATTTGTATTGTATTTTACGATGAGAGTGAATGAAGCTAGAGTTGTTATATTAGGAATTTAGGACCGTAGCAAATAGAGATCCTTCCTACCTATTATGTAAACATTGTATGTATGTGTTACTTCTCTCCTGGACTGGGAGTAAAGAAAAAACATAGAATACCTCCAGCTTCTCTCCCCGAACATGTCGTAAACGTCGACGAAGGGGTAGTATCCTCCCCGACATGATGGACCATCTATATGGGCGATGGGTAGATCAGGCACCATGGTTCACCATCCATCTTGGGACTTTGAAACAGAGTATCTGCAACTTTTCGATTACTTTTGGCTCTGCCCACCCCATTAGATACGGGCATGGTATAATGTATGTATGTTTTATACAGTAAAAGGCCTTAATTTAAGATTATGTGAATAGTATAATGTAACAGGTTCCTAACTCTATGGCAAAGCATGATCTGCGTGCACGCAGCTTTTTGCACCCCCTGGCTATCAGGTCAGTATCAATAACTGTTTCGAATTAGAATGGTATTGTTGAAACAACAATTAGGGAAGCTGGGAAAGGTCGATCCCAAGAGCGAAGGTCATGGATCAAAGGTCCAATGTTGATAGGTTTTATCAAAATAAGTTTAATTCTACTTTTCAAAGTACTACTAGTCGTGAATATACCTTTCGAACCTATGTAGGAGAAATTAAAGTGCGCCTCAAAGGCTTCTTTCGCGCACTTGAAAAACATTTGAATCCAAAAACTGGAGCTTATAATATAAAAGTCGATTCAAAACATAAGCTCACTCTTAAAACTAAAATAACTGTCAATAACACAAAAGTACTTGAAAGTAACGATTTCAATGCACTTAAAATCCTTAATGTCACAATTTGGTCAATCTTTTCACAAAGTAGCCCCGTTGTATTCACGATTCCTTTTCGAGTACCGTAATAAGACCGTGACTTTCTTTTGGCCAAACCAGTCCAAATGGATACCGTAACAAAGACTTTATGTCAACTAGTCAAGGTTTATAATTGAAGTTGGGGTATTGGACATGGTACATTTGTGCAATATTAAATTGGTTTTCTTACCCTTTATAAGTTGTGTAATGTAAATATGCGTACACTATGCGTGATTTTAATTTAAGAATGACATCAAAAAAGCTTGCCTTGAATATAGTAAGGAATATGCATTTGATTCAAATGAGGTTATTTTTTTTTTATTCAGAATTATACTCTGTCAATATACTTAGTAATTATTATAAGGAGGAAAGATTTTTTTTAGTGTTTTTGTTTGTAACGAATAGGCTCCGAAACTACTGGACCGATTTCAAAAATTCTTTCACCAATAAAAAGCTACATTATCAGGGTCCAGTATAGGCTACAATAAATGTTCAAAAATATTAGGGATCCGTAAGAAAATTGCAATATTGTAACCCAAGGTAGAAAACCCAAAATAGTTTTTGGCGTGCGCTGCGAAAACTATTGATTATAGAACAACTACACGCGTACGAAGTCGCGGGCAACAGCTAGTTGAATAATAAAATGATTCCAATGATCAACGCCCAGAACCGAAAGATGAATAAGATAATTTTATTATGTAAAGGAAACATAAATCAAACATAAGCCCATACGTCTCATCTCAACAGAACTAATAGAGCGATCATATTCAACAAAAATTGACTACTAGATTATAAACTATTGGTTTAAACGCAAACCATTCTAGGTAATCAATAGCTAATTGTCTAGTCAATAAATCTCATACATACAGACCTTCCAATAATCCAAGACAAATGACCAATACAACTAAAACTAAAATTTACTTTAAGCTGAAGTAAGAAGGTTTAATTTACTTTGCAGTTGGAAGGATAATACATTACAGGGTTTAATCAGTTGATTTTAATGCTTTCTAAATTATAATCTCGATTCTGTTAATGAAAGGCTAACACGCATTCGAAAGTAACATAGAGGTTACTATGGAAATCCTAAGAACATCTCCGATAATTGGAATTTCAGTTCTATTGGAAATTACCATTAATATGTTTTGAACTTTAGATAACTTCTGTACTTCCATTAGGTAAGAACTTATTTAACTATACTTACTAATGTATTATGTTAAGCAACGTTATGCGCGGTCACAATTGGAATGGGTGACTGCAAGTGGCATTACGAGTTGAGCGCTTCCGTGCTTCAGAGGGCACGTTAAATTGTCGGTCATGTAGACCAAGAATAGTTATAAAAGTCGTAGTAGTCTAGAAAAATACATTATAATAAGATTTACACACCTCTTTTTAACCTAAGACATTCCGCTGAATGTCTCAGCTAATCTTTTTAGTGTCTTTTTTACTTGACTGCGGAGAAGGAGGGCAATATGTTTTTTTTTTAATTAGTACAAATTTATCATCATGTGTCAAGAAATCTCATATGGCTACAATGCTACCAAAATTCTGCGTAATCGGGTTGTTCGTTCTTTAAAATAAATACTTGTTTGCTGCATAATTTTCAAAACATTAACCAAAATATTTGTATAAAATAATTTGGAGATGCAAAAGTTCACAACATTAGTTCCAATGATCAAAATCCAAGTTACCGTTTCAACCCCGGCTCGAGTTTTATTTATTTGATTACCTGTCCATAACATAAAAAGTGGGTGGTAGGAACCGAGTGAAAAGGGACCAGTCTCTTGCTCGAAGCGATGCTAATTGAAAAGGGTCATTTTGGTTAGAATTATCTGTGGTGTAAGCTGTTATAGATATTTGATGGATTAAGGAAAATAAAACTTGATCATCCAAAATAGTTTTAACCGTCCTTTTGTTTAAGATATTTTGAGATTGTGACTTAGTAATTATGTTTTGAAATTATAATAATAGTAATTTTTTTTCTTCTCTGCTGGACTGGAAGTAAAGAAAAAACATAGAATGCGTCCAGCTGCTTCTCTCCCCGAGCATTTCGTAAAAAGCGACTAAGGGATAGTATCCTCTCCAACATGATGAGATACAATAAGCAAGTATTCCCAAAGAGGGTTGACGTCAGGCAGGCGGCCGGTCATAAAACACTTTAGCCAAAACTCTTACAGCATGATCCAAGGAACATGCTGTGCCGGCCCCACATAGAGTGGGATAAGGGCAGAAAGATGATGATGTTTTGAAATCATGAGTCGTGGCGAGATTTTGTAACTCATTCGAATCGTCGCACGTCATTGTCACACATTTAAAGTATGCACTGTGGGTGTTAAAAACGGATGGTTTAGACGACCGCGACGACGACTTGAATATAGTACAAAATTGCACAGCTGATTTGTCTAAATTTAATATCAACATAGAGGCATGTAATTATTTCAAACAAGTTTAACTTCCTTTAAAAACAACTAATCTGAATTGAAAAGTATTTAACTGTTTAATTTTAAACAGTATAGCAACTTATCGACATTTAATATTGATGACATCAGCTTTTGTCCTTACAAAGTGTGTAAGCCTTTGTAAATCGATATTACTGATATGTTAACATTGCATAAAGGCGTTATTTTAAAATGCTATGTCACTAAAAAATCTGTGAAATATACCTTAGCACTTGGTAATAAGGTCTACATACATCTCTATGTTCCTAAATCAGGAACAGCAGTGTCCAACACTTATGTCACAAAGCTTGCGGCCGATGACTTGACGATTCCATTCGACTTCCCTGGAAACCTGCTGGCACCTATCTCGTCTTCAATAGCTCTTCCGTCTCTCTCACACTTACCCCGCGAGACAGAGATGGGAAACTAATACATACACCCACGGGATCCTACACACCTCCCGCCGTTTTTAAGATCTTGTTTCAATCAGCTTTGATGTAAATTTCATTTTGTCGTCAATATTCGATATATTTTCGAATCGTTAGTCAGTAATGATTGTAAATTGCTAGAGGGACATTTGGATGCAAATGAATTGGATAAAGTTAATGCAAGGAAACGTTATTTCAAAACCTTATTGGTGAAGGAAAATAATGAGTGTCGTAATCACAATACAAAAAAAAGTATTTTTGTTCGGGAAGTAGTTTTAAAACATATCACATCCTTCGAAATACGATGGCACGCGAGTTTGCATGGTCATCATTGATGAAAAGGTCTATAGGTATGTTGGTAATATGAACAAATGTGTTAATTTTCGCAATACCGTGTTGCACGAGGCTTTTTGCAAACATTTTTGAGCAAACAATCATGAACAAACTTTTGGTCTTTCATCATCATCATCTTCCTACCCTTATCCCACTCTATGTGAGGTCGGCACAGCATGATCCTTGGATCATGCTGTAAGAGTTTTGGCTAAGGTGTTTTATGACCGGCCGCCTGCCTGACGTCAACCCTCCTTGGAAATACTTGCTAATTATATCTCATCATGTTGGAGGATATTATCCCTTAGTCGACTTTTACGACATGCTCGGGGAGGGAAGCAGCTGGACGCATTCTATGTTTTTTCTTTACTCCCAGTCCAGCAGTTAAGTTCGGTCTTTATCAAATAGGTACAAAGAATTGTGAAGAAAAATCTTCGTGAAGCGCATCTGATCTAAATGAACCTGACATTGATCATTTAGTTTAAACTTGTGATATGACATACAAACATTGGACACGAGAAGTAACACAGAAACGCAAATCACATGGCTTTGATGACACACTGAATTTCAATGGCTGTCATTCATTCTATTAAATATTTCAACATCTCAATTACCTACGTATTTCGTGTAGGTATAATTATACTTTTATTAGATGCGTACTTGATAATGATGTTTTTATGCAAAAAATATTGACTGTCTGTTGAAATAATCCTACTAATATTATAAAATGTGAAAGTTTTAGTTTGAAAGTGAGGATGTGACTATGTTTGTGCCTCAATCACGTCGTAACGGTTGAATGGATTTGACTGAAACTTAAAATATACATAGTTATTTAGTAGTAATAGTTGGAATAGCATATAAGCTACTTTTTATACGTGTACAACGCGTGTGAAGTCGCGGGCGGCAGCTAGTAATATTGTAATTTGTTTAATATTTAAGCATCGCGATGCAAGGCGTCTTCAGAGCAAGGTTTTATCAAGAGTCTCCATCAGACCTTATGGCAATCTAACGCCAAGATAAGGGCTATTACGTTATAACTTACGTTGTGCACTTAGCTGGCTATTTTTATGCCCTTACCGTCCATTGCACTTGACCAGCGCTAATAGAAGATTAAACATTCAACTTCGGCTTTCTACGTCGGTCACGTATTGTTTTTGTTTGAATAACTTTGAGTTTATAAGGTCAATAGTCGAGAAAAATAAAGAGTTTGATAAAAATTCTTCGTTTTTTATCATGTTCTCCTAAATCAATATGATTGTAAATAGTTCAAGGTTTATTTTCTAAAAATATCCATGATTATTTCTTGTCTTTATTTTTCATGCTTGGTCTATACAACTGGCGTCATTGAACGTAGATTTAAAATGTTTCAAAATCAATCCTATAGTTGCTTTTAAGAATTCTGAGTGTTGAAACTTTTAAGAGTTTCAAGAAACCAAACTCCAAATGACATTGCTAAAATTAAACTAATCATTATTAAATGAGAAAATAGGTATAGATGTAAAAGCTAAGTCAGGTAGTGAAGTTAATCTAAGGAAACCGGCTTAAATGCAAAATGAAGAGATATCACAGGTCGTTCATATGGAACTAGTACTGAATGACATGTAGTCATAAGGTCTCGGGTTGACCCGGGTAATGCAAATAGAAAGCCATGCAGAGTTATTTATAATATAACTTCGTAGATTATGGAAATATGGAAGACTAGTAAAAAACCCGGAGTTTTGTCTGCATTGAATTTTTTTGAGAGAAAAGGTAGCCTATGCCCTTTTTTAGGACGCAACCTACCCCCTTGCCTAAATCAGAATCTGTTTAGGGGCTTAGTCCCAACAGTCAGACAAAGTTATTTTCGCATTTATAATAAAGACTAGCGGTCGCCCGCGGCTCCGCCCGCGTGGATGTCGGTTACCGCTGCAAAAAGCCTACCCAGGAAAGACACGGTCAGTCGCGAGGTCGGCTCCCTACGCAGCGGTCGTGCAGCAGAAATCGTAATATTTTAATTTCGCCATAACTTCAAAACCAAACGTCCAATTTTAATCATTCAAATACCAAATATTATCTCCATAAACTGTTCTTAGTGATGAAATCATTTATTTTGATAAGGATTAATAGCATGAGTAAAATAAACGCGTTTAAATGTAGTCCAAAAAAAATTCAAGATTTTTAAATAAAAAAATGGTTGCTGTGCCTCACTCGACATAGATGGGTATAGTGTGTCGCGGACTTTTTTGTAGATATTCATAAGATCTACAATTAATTAGAACATTTTATGGTTCTATCTTTTATAGTTTAGGCAGCGTACGCAAAATAAGTAACTTTTCTGGTTGATTTTTTACACCTTGTGTCCGAAAAACCCAAATATCTTACGGAACCCTATTTTTTTCCAAAATAAAATATAGCCTATGTTACTCGTGGATAATGTAGCTTTCGAATGGTGAAAGAATTTTTAAAATCGGTCCAGTAGTTTTTGAGCCTATTCAGTACAAACAAACAAACAAACAAACAAAGTTTTCCTCTTTATAATATTAGTGTAGATATAAATAGTGTATATTGTGCCATGGCTATAACTCGAGATACCTAGATGCAAAATGCAAGTAATTTCGAGGATAAATTCTAAGTACATACAGTACATGTCGTAATGAGGAGACTGGTTCGAGGAATGAATGGAATAAGACCAAATTGCGGTTATACTGCGTGGAAATTTATTTATCTTAAAACTTAATGGGAAAGCGCTGAATGGTAATTTTAGCAGTACTTTCTCTTGCATGGTTTAGTATGCAGACACAGTTTGATGATTGAATAGGAGATGAACGAATTCTCAATCTATCTAAATGTATAGAGCACTTTCGTTGCTGACTTATTAACTGACAATAATTGACTTACAACCTTAACCATAAAGTTCTAAAAGCATGGAACTTGGAGGGTATATTGCTCGTAAGGTGTAGGAGGCACTATGAAAGGAATACCCAAAATTAAACTGTTAGATGACGCAGCGGGATTGAAGTGTGAAGTTGGTAAGAAATGAATCTGTCAAAGTCACGGGGCGTTTCATAAGACTTTTTACTAAAGACGCTAACGCGAAACTCAGAATTGGCAAAATTGTGGCAAACACAGCTACAGAGGCCAAAAAATAAAAGAAGAAGAAACTCAGAATTATTTTATTTCTCTTCTTTAACCAAAAATAATATTAGAAAACTTAAGGCAGGTAAAGAGATCGGAACAAAATTATAGGACAAAATCTTTGCCAAAGGACAATCTGACCTAGGTACCAACAAACGATTAAATTTAAGTTTTACTTATAAGCTCATAAGCTACAATATTAATGTTACTTGTGAAAGGCCAGAGAAATTGAGGCTAATTTTATTTATTTAATTATTAATAATATAAGGAAACAGCTAAGTATACATATAACTTACACGGTCGGCATGTATATTGTAGTTGCAAGATGGGTCTAGAACGTATGATTCCACTCTCACTAACATAAAGCAAAGTTGGAGACCAGAAACATAAAGCTGTACCAGTTTCTTGCGTAATTTTCAACAGAGAATTTCAAATGCGTGCAAACAGCATACTGGGAGCCTGATTATTTTAAACGAGCATCCAAATAAGGGAAGCCATCTTTATTCATTCGCTACTTTGAATGAAGTTACATTGTTGTGGATATTTCTGTAAGAATTTTTTAAGATTGAGATTTTAGACCAAGGCGTTTTTAAAAATTAAGTTCTTATTGAGTTAGTAATTTTTATGCTAGTGGATAGAATAACGTAGGATAACGAGGAGTTAATTGTAGCTAATGATCGGTTTCAATATACTACGAACAGACAAGAGATTGTTCATTACTATCAACGATGATTTTTTGTCAAAAATATACGGCACTTTTGGGCAAATAAAAACGTTGCTATGGACTCCGTGTTCCAAAGATGTCAAGACATAATAACTACCTAAACGTGAAACACCTGCACTTCTTACATAAACGCGCTCACAATCACAAGGCTCTATTCACACAACATTGTACTTCGTTTAGGTAAAGGTTAGACGTTCACTTTATCTAGACGACATCATGGCAGAGCGAAGATAACACAATACACTTAAGAAATGTTAGAAATAAATCACACCTAACATTCACAACATTGTTCTGACCCTACACTGGGATTCCCTGTGTACGTGGGTATCAGAAACTACGAGTACCATGGTACCACAATACCAAGACCCGGAAGAAATATTTACAGAACATGCAAACATCTCTTTATTAGTGGGAATCGAACCCACGCCTCTTGCGTCTCTGCTAAGCAATCGTCCGCGTCGCTACCGAGGCCGAGAAACTTAAACAATATTGTTAAAATCTCTTCAGTAAAAGCTGAACAAATAATACTGTAATAAATTTGTACGTTCGCTCCTAAAACTGTTGTCTGTTCATTTGTTTAGGCCCCTTGCTTTGTTTTCCATCACTTGTTAACATAGAGAGGAATATTCAAACTGGTTATACTGGAATGCATTTTAAGGACTCGTCTGGCAACCTTGGATGCCCTGGTAGACCTAAAGTGACAATCAGCTTCACGCGCAAGGGAATCTCAACTCTAAGTCTGTCGGAAAAAGGCTGAAACTATAATGAAGTATTCCAAGACATTAAGAAATATCATAAGTAATAAAGACAGCAATAATGCGGAGGCATGCAGAATCGAAAAATATGAAGGAAACGTGTGTTTTTAATCTATTTAGGAATAAAACACCAAACGTCCTTTCTTTAATAGATCTCATAAACATTAAAGAAAGAAAAGAAAGGAAGAAAATACATTTAATGATTCATCACACTTACTTAATTAAAATACATTACACGTTATTAAAACAAAATATAATTGCTTACAAACCTATGAGGGAAGAGACAAGAGTTTAAATAAGATAAGTCGTAAATACATGTAATAAAAAGCCAATAACACGAGATGAACACGATAATCTTGTCACAGCCTCTCATTAGTTTAGTAGCCGTGAAAAATCCGACGCAGATGCACACAATGCTTTTGTAATTGACCATTGAACCATGGCGGGTATGGGTAGGTAAGCATAAGCGTTCCTATTGGTTTTCCATGCTCATATTACTGCGTTTATATGTAATGGTACATATTTTGAGGACAGCAAAATTTTTGAACCAAAATATATTAAACTCTTATGTTACTGATAGAATGATTGACAACCAACGCACAGCCTAAACCATAAGTCCTAAAAGCATAAAACTTGGAGGGTATATTCCTCCTATACAATGTCTTCCTTTTACACGTTCTTCTTTATTTATTTACCTATATTTATTTTATTTACTGTACACAAGCTTTTTACTTTTTATCCGAGTATGTACAGTACAACGCAAAAGAATCCACGGACGGAAGTTTAATTTTTCCTTTAAATTATTAAATACGTTTTGAATTATTTTAATGATAATGTTTGAAATACACATATTTCATGGATTATCAAAATTCGTGCAGCCGTTACGGACCCCAAACATCGTCATAAGCTTTCGCTTTGTTATTAGTAAGATGATTTCTGGTAAATTACAAGTAAAATTGTTTTGAGCATCAAGGTAAGCTTTCTCTGCTTTCAAATCCTACTAATATTATAAATGCGAAAGTTTGTGTGTGTGAATGTTTGTTAGCACGTATCTCCGTAACTACTTAAACGATTTTGATGAAATTTAGAATGTTAATAGAAAAGGTTCTGAAATAATACATAGGCAGTGATTTTAACAAAATACTTTTATTTTCGGAAATCAACCCCTAAGGGGGTTAAATAGGGTGTCAAAGTTTGTATGGGAACTTTTTAACGGGTGTTGCGATTGAATCAAAACTGGTTAGGATACTTTAAATACAAAATCAATGGACACGTTTTTCAGAACTATTAAAAGCAACCCTCAAAAAGGGTAAAATGGGGTGTCAAAATATACACACCATGAGCAAAGCCGCGTGCGTAAACTAGCATGGTATTCAAAGAACTTAGTACAGATTCAATAGTTGTTACAAGACCGCTAATGGCTCTGTAGAGTCTAGATAACTACAGAGAAACTTGGTGCATACAACTACTTCTAGACGTGTCACTAGTTCTTTCAAACCAGTGTGGTGAAAGGATTTAAAGTGCGCCTCAAAGGCTCCTTTCGTGCACTTGACACAGGTTTTTCAAACTGTTTAGGTTCATGCTGGTTTCCTCGCGATGTTTTCCTTCACCGTTTAAGAGTACCTGCTGGTAAAATAGCGCACATAATTTTTTCGAACAGTAAAATCCATTGGTGCACGACTGGATTTGAACCCGCGACCTAGTCTGGTTAAAGAAATAGTGATACGACCATATAGATAGATTCAATTGATGGGTTCGATTCCCGCTACGGGAGAAATGTTTGTATGTTTTGCAAATATTTCTTCTGGTTCTGGGTGTTGTAGTATTATACATTATAAGTATGTATTTACGAAAAAAAAGTATAAATATTCTATCAGCCATCTGGTGCCCATAGTACAAGCTTTGCTTAGTTTGGGGCTAGATGGCGCTGTGTCAAATGTCCATCAATATTTATTTATTTAAATCCGTTTAGCAGTGATTGAGGAATATAAAAAATCTCATCCTCACAAACTTACAGGATGAATGAATAGGATTTTAAATCCTATTTGAACATGAGTAAAACCGCAGTTAGAAGCTGGCACTTTAAATACATTTATCTCCGTGAGTAAAACGGTAAAGCCTTTAGTTAATCGAGGCTAAGATAATGATACATCCAATAATCTTAAACTTAATTAAGATAAAAAACTTATGGTAGACTAGTTGAATGCCACAGCAGTTGTGCGCGTTGAGTTTTTTTCTTACAAACTTCTGGCCACTAAGTTCTCCATGGGTTGAATTTCTGAAATTCCTTTCTAGTTCACGATATACCCTTCAAGTTTTATGGTTCTAGGACTAATGGTTTAGGCTGTGAATTGATTATCAGTCAGTCAATAACGTAAGTTTTATATATTTAGATAGATGTTCAGACATAAGAAACTGTCAATTGAGTTGAATAGCATAGAATATTATAGTGATGAGAGATACCTCATTATTTTTTATATAGCGGTTTAAAGAATACTTGATAATGAGGTAAAAATTCTCAGAGGTAATAAGTAAGTTTGCAGATTATGTTTTATGAAATACCTTTACACAAATTGTATATTCCCGCTGCTTCCTTTAGGAATTGAATTTCAGGAAAAAAGTATGTTGCAAGGGATAGGGACTAAGGGATAGTATCTTCTCCAAAATGATGGACCACCTATATGGGCTATGATTACCTGTCACAATGGTTCACCATATCCATCTTAGGACTTAAATCAGAAGTGGCTGCCAGTTTTCTTATGTTTACTTGTGGCTCTGCCCACTCCGTTAGGGATACAGGCGTGATAATATTTACAGATTTAGTATCTGTAACTGATATGAATGCTGCAAATCGTGTTTAAATCAATACCATCATAGCATGACATAAGCTGTCACGACACCGCAGGCATAACATAAATAATAACTTTATTGCTATACTTATTGAAAATTATTACTCGCATAGAAAGGCCCGGACAAGACCTTTCGTGTTATGAAATTAATTGCTAAGATTATAATGAGATTAAAGTCGATGAAATCATACAAGGCCCGGCGCACTCTATCGTCATGGCACGGAATGCCTAAGGACGCCTCGGCATGCCCAAAGACGCCTCTGCATGCCCAAGGACGCCTTGGCATGCCTAAGGACGCCTCTGCATGCCCAAGTACGCCTCGGCATGCCTAAAAACGCCTCAGCATGCCCAAGTACGCCTTGGCATGCCTAAAGACGCCTCAGCATGCCTAAGGATGCATAAGGATCCCTTGCCATGCCGTGTCGATAGTATGTGCCGGGTCTTAAAGAGCACTGGTGGTTTAATGGCAGTACCCCCGCTTTCTGATGTTAAGGTTGCGGGTTCAAACCCGGTCGTGCACCGATGGATATTTTAGTTCGAAAATTTTATGTGCGCTATACAATACTCTATTAAAACATCGTCAGATAACCGGCGTAGAATCTAAAAGTTGGAAAAACATGTCTCATGTTCCTTTGCCTTTCACCACACTTGTTCAAGAGTAGTAGTATTATAGTGTTCTAAACGAAAACGTCATAAATCTTCTTAATACAAATAAATATTTAAAATCAGATATGGTCAAGAAAGAACAGTTTTTTATGGTCTAGCGGTAAGTTGCGCCTCTTGACATTGACAACTTCCGGTACGTCGTTGACACAGACTATTTGTTTTTTATGGAGCCTCTCGCGAATACGTCATCCATACCCGCATCATTACGAATCGAGTTTATCTCGTATGGGTGTTTTACAACACTATCTAACAGACTAAAGCTTCCTGCTTAAATTCTACTACCGCTCGTGTCGCTAGTTCTTTCGAACCAATGTGGTGAAAGGTTTTAATCACGCGAAGAGGCACCCTTCGTGCACTTTTCTTCACTTTTGACCTCTGTGGCGAGGCGGGCGATTGCTCGGCTGAGACGCAAGAGGCGCGGGTTCGATTCCCGCTGCGGGAGAAATGTTTGCATGCTCTGCAAATATTTCTTCCGGGTCTGGGTGTATTATGTATTATAAGTATGTATTTACAAAAAAAAAAGTATAAAGTATTGTATTAGCCATCTGGTTCCCATAGTACAAGCTTTGCTTAATTTGGGGCTAGATGGCGCTGTGTGATATGTCCTCAATATTATTTATTTATATTTATTTATTTACTTTTCGAACTTTTTAGATTCTACGACATGTATTCGTCAGGATGCTTTTCTTCACCGTTTGAGAGTTATTTTTCGATAAACAAAACTAATTGGTGCATGACTGGATTCAAACACATGGACTTAGGATTGGAAGGCGAGGCCACTTACCACTAGACTACTACGCGCGCACCAGCTGCTAAGAAAATAAACAAAGACTAAACGGTTACGAAGTTTAAGTAATTTAGGCCAATGTCAATTTGCAATTTTTGTTATCTTGGAGAAAGTATTTATGATAAGTAATGTAGACTAATTGTTTAATTAATTTTGCGTGTGAAAGCAATTTCAAAGTTTATAATGCATACAACTGAAACTTACCATAAAATTATCCATTGTTTTTCATGAAAGCATTTTTTTTTTCTTTTTGCCGTTAATTACATTGTTTATGGACTTATAAAAAGTTCTACCACAAAACGATTTATAAAATTGACGTTGACATAATGAACATGAAATTATTTTTTGCACACATAGAAAATTCACAACTATGACATTAAAAACAGGTCAAGTTCGAATCGAATTCGCACATGAAGGGTTCCGTATCATCGCACATGTATATAAATGTTTCTTATAATCTTCCTTTCATTTTATTTTTATTATTTGTTGTTATAGCGGCAATATAAAAATGCACACTCAGTTAAAATTTCAACTCTCTACCTATTACGGTTCATGAGATATAGCCCGCTGACAGACGGACGAATAGACGGACGGACGGACATACAGCGGAGGCTTAGTAAAAGGGTCCCGTTGGTACCCTTCGGGTTCGCAACCCTAAAAAATGTACAAAAAAAGTCCATGTACAAAAGCGAGCTTAACTGCAGAACAATTTTTCTATACAAACACGCCTGTTTTCTATAGGGGTAGGCAGAAGTCACAGATCTCCATTTGCGGTCTCCATTACTCCACTACTGTTTTATACATTAATATTAAAATATCAACAATACTCATTGCAAAATACTTGCAGCCATAGTCAAAGACCTCAAAAAAGTTTAGTTCATCAAGAGCATAAAAGATTAATGATTTCTCATCAAACTTTGCAGGTAATTAAGGGTTTCATAGTTTCAAGACCATTTTGTTTATTCACGGTAGCAAATTTCAACCTTGAATCTTGCTTTAGACGGCAAAATCAAAGTCAATTAACTTTTTGTTTTCCTTTCCCATTTGGATCGTCCACTTAATCTGTGGACCAACCTTGGCGTGCCTTTAGATCTATGGTGTTTATTTTTGCATAGGCAGTCTCTCTGCTTAATTCAACAGTTTATTTATGTTTTGCGTGACTCATGCGGTCATTTATTTAATTTTCTTCCGTAATTTTATGGGTTAGTAGGTCATTGGCCATTTTGGCAAGAGTCGCCAATTTGTTTTGAATGTTTGATGATATGACTCTTTACTTTATTGTCTTTTCAGATTAGGTATTTTTAGGGTTCCGTACCCGAAGCGTACCTATTTCTGAGCCTCCGCTGTCTGTCTGTCCGTCTGTCTGTCAGCGGGCTGTATCTCATGAACTGAGATAGGTAGAGTTGATTTTTTTACAGAGCGTGTATTTATTGCCGCTTTAATAACAAATATTAAAAATAAAATAAAATGGAAAAATAAAGGAGAACCCATACAAGAAACATTTTTAATGTACGATGGTGCAGAACCCTGTTTGAATTCGACTTGCGCGTGTTATATTTTGTCGGAACACCATTTTATCTACAACAAGTTTAGAAGATAAAGCTATTCACTTAGCGTATTTTCCAGGTACATCTCTAAAAGTCATTTACAAAGTAGTTTCAACTATCTCCCGTCTCATATCATGCGCAACCAGTACATTTGCTAGATAACTTTATTTTTATTTGCATACAAAGTCGGCACTTTGAAACCTTGACGCTATTTTACTCTTATCTTCTCCATCCAAGGCTTTACTTACGGCTCCGGGAATGCTGCTTGTATGCCATATTAAGTTTCATACATGGCCCCATAAAGAGTTCAGTGTTGCGCATTTTGCCTCTAACATTTCCTCGGTCATGGACCGTAGTGTTGTTATAGCGAATGTAAATGATGCCAGCTCATGCATTAGACATGACACTGACAGCTCAGTGAAGGCTCTTTACAATTTGAGCCAATTCAGTGACGTGTCAGGGAAATTACCGTTACAATGACCAGGGTCGCAGTTTGAAGTAAGTTCGTATGAGCTAGTGGCCAACTCTAGTGACAGAGTATTAAGGGCGTCTAAAGGCCTCCGTCGTGGTTTAACGACTTAAAAAGCCGGGACCGACAACTTAACGTGCCCTCCGAAGCACGGAAGCGTTCAGCTCGTAATGCCACTTGCGGTCACCCATACGAATTGAGACCGCGCACAACGCTGCTTAACTTCGACGATCAATCAAGAACGTTTGGTTGTTCAAATCAGAACAGTTCGTCGTATGGTCGTATCTACGTATGGTCTCAATAAACCTTCGACAGTTGATTCATTCTGCCTTTAAGATATCCGCGTGGGAGATGACTGTAGGGTTGAAGTCTGTAGCTTTTCTGAGACAGATCATAATGAGCTACCTATTCGGCTATGAGCAATCCTCCCCCACGATTATGAATGACAAATTCTTACGCAACTTTGATAGATTCAAGTCAGATCAAGTTTGGACAGGTCCTCAAGGTTTTCGTTGTTCATTCATTCATGAAACGTAAATCAATTTACATAATATTGATTGCTTCAATGTCATATTTGATTGATGATGCAGACATTAAGTAACATTAAGAGATGATTTTAAATAATTAAAACAATTCCTTTATAGCTCTTTATTATTAGTAGTTTTATTTGATATTTCTATTAGGTCTTGGCAAATTGTACCAGTTATGTTAAGCTGACATAAATAATAATAAAATGTGGACCAAAAATTATAATGCAATATTAAATGATCTAATTCTCAGATCTAGAAATAAACTAATCAAAATATCCTTGAAGCGTGTATTTATGATATCACAAACAAGACACGGCACCTTATTAATAAATGTCTCGACTCCATTCCTTATCATTATCAACAATAATATTCTACAAACGCCTCGTTAATATGTCAGAAGCTATCACTGTTTACTATAATTCTGTACTCAATGAATACAAAAACTCACCTAAAAAGCTGAGACTCGTCTTTCCATCGACGGAGTCATCATCATCCAGGCACTCGAGCTTTTTCGAATTCATGGTCCCATCCAAAAGCACTTGTCACAATATTATATCATATCCAATCAAGGTGTCTCACAAATTCACTGAACAATCACAAATTAAGTTTTTGAAATTCGAATGTCACAGAATTTTGAATTTCAACGGTTGCTTGCGTACACGTCTACTGCGCAACAGTCCACCGACGCGAGTGAGCGAGTGAGTTGCTCTGCGATGCGACGCTACTCGGGTTCCGGACATGCCACAGAATAAATAACAGAATCACATGTGCCTAGTTCCAACGCACTGACCTGCAACTTGCTAATCTGATTATACACAGTGCATTCTGCTTTGTTTCACTGTGTACACAACGATTAGTTCAAAGAGGCCGATAACAATGAGTTCTTTTCTATACAGCTCAAATTATTGTTATCGTTAGAATATTTGCGTGATCATAAATTTTTGAACTGGACTGAACAAACAATTTTGATTCTAAATCATTGTTGTGCTACAAGCACCCGCTAATTTCAAGTTAAGCCCGAACATAAGTATATGCATGAACATATCGCAGTAACAATAGCTTCACGAATTATTACTTGCGAAGGGTCGTGCGCCCCTCCCAGTGAGATCAAGCATTGTTCTCTCAGCACGCATGCGCATGCGCCAAAACTGTACTAAAATTTCGCGCCCCTATTTGAAATTAACAATACAATTCATTTTCAAAACATATTCGAATGTTATCTTTAACATCTTCCCACAGCCTAGAACCAGATTGCTCTATGAATTTTAGATAACTCAGGTAACTATCGTTAGTTTGTGAGGATGTTTGTGTGTTTGTACCTCAATCACGCCCTAACGGCTGGACGGATTCGAATGAAACTTAGAATATACATAGTATGTATGCTGGGTACCTGACGATCTGCGAAAGGCTGCTGGCAGAAACTGGATGCGTCAAGCCAAAGATAGGGCGCGATGGCGCTCATTAGGGGAGGCCTATGTCCAGCAGTGGACTGCTATAGGCTGATGATGATGATGATGATGATGATGCTGGGTACCACACGAGAGGAGCCGCGGGCGGCAGCTAGTAATAAATACGATACGGTATGTAGAATTGTACACCACAAATCATAATGTCCCTGACTCCATTTTTTAGATTATCATCATCATCATTGTGTCATAATCTTTCACATGAACATAGTTCCCTTCTTCAGTCTTACTGATTTTTATTGTTAAATTAGGATTGTTGTCAATTTTTTACACCTCAGGTTACATTATTGGAGTTTTAGTAAGGATTCCTAATTTTTTTTACTAATTTATAGTCTATGTTATTCCGTAATAATGTAGTTATCTACTGGTGAAAGATTTTTTTAAATCAGTTCAGCAGTTTCGGAGCCTGTTCGTTACAAACATAAAAACAAAAAATCTTTCCTTTTTATAATATTAGTGTAGAAAAACAAATTTGAAAATATATCCTGAGATGATGCATGAACCCAGTGCTAACAAGTATTATTTTTAATCAAAAAGTTCAAAGTATTAACCACGGCTATAAAATCTCCCAAATTGATTGGAGTTAAAAGCGGAACCTTATCGACTTACCTTTGATCGGCGCGAGCGATCCTTACAATCGATCCATCGATAAAGCCAAAACCATCACAGGTCGTTCCCACATCATCTTAAACCTTTTTGTGGCTCAAAATGGTCAGACTATGATTCTCGGAGCAATTTCGTCCGGCCACCTCATAATTTTAAACACCATTAATCATGAGAGAATGACAATCGAAAAGACAGTGAAAGTTGTAACAGGTAGAGATATTGAGATCGGGATCGTGTTTCCGACTTTATTGTTTGGGGTTTAATCTATCTTTGGTTTGGTTTTGGAAGGTATTTTATGGCGATAATTACTAGATAATTTATGGCTTCACATACCTACATATTTATTAAAAAAATCGGTCAAGTACGGAGTCGAATTGACACGCAAATGATTTTGAACCATAATAAATTTGAATAAAAAAAACCTTTAAAGGAAACAGACGTGATTTTATGTATGTAAAACCGAAAAAATATTTTTGTTGTGCCATTTGCCAGAGCTAGATTGAAAGTCGGTCTGTCATCTGGCGGCTTCGTGTCAAAATAAATGTTCAGACGTGGTTCGGACCGTTCAAGATCCAAAGGTTGTCATTATCCGTCATTTGCATAATGACCCATTCTTTTTGCAGAAATTGGGCGTTTCTTTAATGCAATTTATATCTGACCACCTGAATAAAAGAGCTAAAATACGCAAGTAGGCGCGAATAATATGAATAAGCGTGATCGTTCAAGGGGATCTTGTAAAAGTAGTAATTGTATGTCTTGAAATATTGCATAAGAAAATAACTTGTTCTAGGTAGATAAGTAAGGCTTTAAATCCTTGGATGGCAGTCCTTGGATGAGAGATGACAGGATCGAGGAGGCTGGCAAAATCGAAAGCCAGAACCCATACCCAGCATTAAGTGATTTAAAGCTAAAATGATAAATAAATAAATATTTGTGGACATTTTACACAACACCATCTAGCTCCAAACTAAGCAAAGCTTGTACTATGGAAACCAGATGGTTGATAGAATAGGTATTTAAATACTTTTTTTGTAAATACATACTTATAATACATAATATTACAAGTTACAACACCCAGACCCGGAAAAAGTATTTGCAGATCATGCAAACATATCTTCCGCAGCGGGAATTGAACCAGCGCCTCTTGCGTTTTAGTCGAGCATTCACCCACCACGCCACAGAGGCCACTCCATCATGATGATGATGATGAAGCAAAAGGCTCCTACAGATTGGGCGACAGGGTCGATTTAGGCTATTCACAAATTCTGTACAATCCACCTTTCTCACATTGCGGGAATAGACTAACAAAAAATTTTCAAAAACAATTTCACTCTATTTCTTTTAAGAAATATTTTAACTCAATTTTAAAATTCTAAATTCGAAAAATGCTTAGTATCTGTCTGTTGCCAGGTTATTCAGACTGTCAGACGTCCAAGAGCTGATTCATATACGTTTTTCATCCCGACTGAACATTCCCGGCTCCTTCTAAGGACTCTGCTTAAAATTCCGCTCCCGTACGGACTGAGGTGCACTCCAAACATTTTTAGGCGTTCGACCGTCTTGTTTCCCATAGACATTTTTTGTGCCTTTTTTAGACGGTTACTCGGTCAGTCAATTATTTATGATGGTGTTTTGTGCCGTGATTTTATTAAGATTGTTTGGTGAAGGCTTTCTTTTGAACTTGCGGGTATTTTTAGGTTCATCTCGAAATTTCTACAAATATTTATTTATTTATCTAAGACTAGCTATAACCCGCGACGTTGTCTGCGTTAGAAGATTTTTCGGAACGATATTATCTGGGAGCGCAAAACATCAACATCACGCGGCACTCTCATTGTCCACCAATACTATGATAAGTTTCGCGTACAAACTTTCATCCCTTTTTTTACCCCCTTCAAGCTTATTTTTGCAACAAAAAGTAGTCAATGTCCTTCCCCGGGATGGAATCTATCTCCTCGCCATATTTCATCAAAATCTGTCCGGCAGTTTAGGCGTGAAAAGGTAACAGACAGACAGAGTTACTTTCGTATTTTTAATATTAAGTATATATAATTGATATTAATTCGTATTTTAGTAAGCTTTCATATCGAATTACGCCTGATTCTTATATTCAACTAACGATGGCAGATTAACATAGAAACGATGTTTTTTCATCAAACAATTTATGGCACTTTTAAGCAGATACAGACGTTACTATGGTAATTTAACATTCGTTGTCCGTTAGTTGAATAGAGGAAATATTCACGAAATAATAAAGAACCTTGTAATTCTTTACTGTATTTAAAACTTTCCTAAGTAAGCCAGGTATATTTTATTTGGTGTTACCTTTTTTAAAAAATTTCGTTATTTTCTTATCACCCCTTTTCTACCAGGTCTACCTCACTGAGAGATTAATTGAACAGATTATGACACTACGCGCTGGTAGAATACTAATGACAAGTGTCACATTCGTTTACCGATGATTTTTACTAGCCGTCGCACATTGAATACGAGGTAGGTATCTATTTGTGTTATAACGTTTAAGAAAGTATATTGCTTTTGACATGTATGTAGGTTTAGAAATTATAATCACCTTATTTATTGAAAGTACACCTCGGCCAATCTTCAATTTATTTAAATACCTCTCCATCCAAAGGTTGTCTGGTAGAGATCGATTATTAGCGATAAGACCGCCCGTTGAACATTATACTTAATTTTTAAATAGTTATCAAATTCGTTAAATGTAACTTGTACAGTACAATAAAGAATTTTCATTCAGTAATTCATTGAATACGAATTAAAAAACTCTTGGGCCTTGAACAGTTAAATACATAAATATTTGTGTACATTTCACACAGCGCCATCTAGCCCTAAATGTTCAATAATCGATCGACTATTGAATATTATGCGAATTTGAATCGATCGATTCGAAGAATCGTATTTTTTTTTTATTTTGAATAATATAATAAAACCGATTATAAGGAATAGGCCCTTATATTAGATTTTTTTAATACCCCTTGTTTACCTGACTTCGAGTAGGGATAGAGTTATTTATATATCTGATACGTTTATATACAAGTACTGTTTTTTCTTAGTATAGGTAGGTACCTACCTACTTGATGCAGTAAGTATATCAAGGTACGTTATACAAGAAACTTAAATGGCAAAATGTAGAGCAAATATCATACAATATATTTTTACAAATAAATCATTGCTTGCGTGTGTCAATTGTTATTCCAGCATTTATTGAATACGTATTTGTTGAAAATGTTCATTTGAAATAGGTCATTGTGATTTATGTTAACATTTTAGTGTCAGTGTTACTGTGTAAGTTAAATGTTAAGTTGTTTGTGCTTAGTATCTCACGTTTTACATGTTACACGTCTCTGCCTACCCTTTTAGCGCACTGGTGGCCTAGTGGTAGTGACCCCACCTTCCAATTCTAAGTACGTAGGCTCAAATTCAGTCGTGGATTTTTCTGTTCAATAAAATTATGTGCGTTACACCGGCATAGAAACTGATAAGTTCAAGTACACGAAAGACCTTTCATCACACTGGTTCGTAAGAATTAGTGATAGATTTGTAGTAAAGTACATATTCCACCTTTTATAAGTCTGTCAATGTCCAGCTCCAAAAAAGAGAGCAAAATATTTGACAACTTTTGATTAGATTTAACTTTGCCGGTGATGGTCCAGTAACGGTCTGGTAACGGCCCGATTATGGAGACAGAGTAGTGGGCGAACACCCTAACGTGTGCAGTAAATGGAGCTTAAAAAAATCGCAGACAATGTCAATTGCACGAAAGTCTCGATGAACACTATCCATTTCACTATATTAGGTTTTTTCTCCAAAGTCTTATCTTACCCTTTTCCCACAAAAACAAACCAATTCAATCGTCCCAAAATAAACACACTATAAATAACCTACCAATCTTCATAAACTCCAAAATTGGATCTTAATCTTTCCCGATTAATGTAAATAAGTAAATAATAAATTCTACATTCGCCGCGAACTTGGAGGCTTTGAAGAAGTCGAAGCCTTCTATCCAGGCGAGCGTTGACTTGTGACTCATCGGCGCAAAAACTGGCTAAGGCTTAAAATGGCGCCTGCTAGCTAGGATTATACAGGGTGTGCCTACAAACAATAAAGGCCAAGTGTAAGGTTCCGTAAATTAATATCCTGATTTTAGATGTTAGTTAAATTAATGTAAAAGTCAAATTATGATTTTCATGTAAGTAACTGAACGACTACCGGTACGACATCGCCGCCATCTTGTTGTTTACGAAGGATTTAATAAACCTCTATTATACTCTTGAATTATTAGTACGGTGTTTTCCTTACACAAGTATTACAAATGTTTTTCTAAGGGCGTTCTAATAAAACGTCTAAATACTACTGAGATGACGAGTGATAGAAGAAGACGAAAGAAGGAAATATGTTGTGCCGACCTCACGCCCTAATGAGGTAAGGGCAGGAAAATTATGTTCTAATAAAACGCCTGTTTTTCATAGGGATATATGTATGCTTTAATAAAACATTATATCCGTGGTCAGTGATTGGGTAATTTATTTAAGTAAACAAATTAGAGGTATTTCAATGCGTATATTTTGATTTCGTGCTTTTGAACTATTCGTAAAATAAATAATTCTACTAATATTAAAGTTTCAAAAATAAAAAAAGATAGAATACTGGCCAATAACGAAATGCATTAGTAGTGCCATCTAGTGATAAATAAATATTGACGTTTAACACAGCGCCATCTAGTTGAAGCTAGCCAAACAGTTTCAATTTCTGTTCAAGCTTATGCAAAGCTTGAATTACAAAGCTTAGGAATAAAAGTTTCATAGAAATCTAAATCATCCTGTTATAATACAAAGGCTAGGAGCAGCAGCATTTTAGCCGACATTTCTTTCTTCTAACAAGTAAATTGTTTGCTATAAACATGCCTACCAACCTGTTCTCATTGTTCTCTTCGACATGAAAAATACATGCCTCAATATACTAGAGCCCAGTTCCAATAAGCAACTAACGGATGACGTATTGTTCATTATCATGTCGAAATACGCCATATATTTTTTTGACCGAAAACGTTAGTAAAATATTAGAACCCGACATATAAGTACTCCTATTGAATGGACTTGTCTTACCATAACTGTATTTTTTGAAGTGTACAATTATTGTAGTTTTTATTTAGCAATAGGTACTTCTTATTGCTCTGCCTTGTCTCTTTCCAGATTATCCAATTATGATGTGAAGATGTCCTAACTGATGACCTAACTGATGTCAAGTTGTTACTTATTTAAATAAAAACCTAATTCAGTTTTAACTTAAACCTAAAAAAATATATAAGGACATTTTACAGCAAACAGCGCCATCTAGCCCCAAACTAAGATGGACATGGTAAATCATGGTGACAGCTGATGAGCCCATCGCCCATATAGTTGGACAATTGTTTAAAGCTCTAAACCATAAATCCCAAAGTGATCTTGGAGGGTATGTTTTTCTTATGGATGTGGGGTGCATAAGAATCGCCTTTTTGCTAATATCCAATGTTCTTTTATAAATAATGTTAATGATAATAAGTCAAAATTCTATCTGTACTAATAATTTCTAATAATTCCTGTTCTTACTGTGTTCTGTCTCTGTGACGAGTCATTACTTGTGCGTTTAATGTAAGTACTTATTGAAGTTATTTTGTTAATGTGTCTCATCCTATGACAATAAAGATATTCTATTTCTAAGAAAGGAATTACCGAAATTCAATCAAAGTAAAAAAAAAATATTCCAAAAAGTCACTGGGATCACTTGGACACGTCTTATAACAACGTTGCATTTACACCTCGTAACGCGACCAAGCTTGGAAGAAACTGTCTTACCTGTAAGAAATCACGCTTGGCAATTTTTTTAGAAAATGATCTCTTTACAATCATGTTTATACATAAAAGGAGTTGGAGCATTATTCAGTCCCAAGCATTTTTGTCTTCTATAATCAATTGTTATAGGACGCAGCGGAAACACCAAGTTTGTATGAAAAAACTGAACGCAGTCAAAGTCGCGGGTCGTTCCACTAATCAGAGGCTAATTAACAAAAAAATGCAATTACAGACGCGATTTCGCGAGTGCTTTCGCAATACTTTCTCTCGCCAAATCAATTATGAGATTGCTTTACTTAATCTTAGAACGAATTAAGTTTTGAGATGACTGACAGACATACTTCTGTTTTTTTTGGTTGTAGTTTTTTACGTGCACAAGGATTGCGGGTGTTTCTAACGAAGTCGAATAAAAACATTAGAGCATTAAACTATAGAGCAGGGGTGTCGATCGCTGGACTCATGGCGGTCCATCGCGGAAGCAGGCCGGGCGCACTGCGCACTTAAGGTACCTACGAAGCGTACATCAGCAGGCCTAGTCGACTGGGCCTTTTCATACATTCATTCCGCGCCATACTGCTGCATACGGCTGCAATTTTTCCATTAGGGATACGGCCTTGATAAAATGTATTTATATATGTATAATACATTCGATTTCGACAACAATTGGGAATGATTGAAAAGAGAAGAGAAGAGGAAAGATGATTGGCCATCTTATAAGACACGACAATTTATCAAAAACCATCATAAAAGGAAAAATAAAAGGAAAGAGAGGAAAAGGAATGCAAAGAATTAGCTACATGAGCCAAATAAAGGAGAAGGTAGCTGTCTTATAAGGAGATCAAGGAGGCTGCGCTGGATAGAGATAAGTGGAAAGAGCTGCATCATTTACCGACTATAGCACAGCTCTTAAATTAGAAGAAGAAAACATTCGCATGCGCTCGTCAGCATTCGCCCGATTCGTTCGGTCGGTGCATAACAAGCTTTACATATTACATTACGTCGTGTTACCACCACATGTGTACGCGCTTAGCCGGATGTAAATATTTGTACTCTTTGTAATGCTTCCTGAAATCACACCACTGAAATAGATGGACGATCTGTTTTATAATATTAAATAATGTGTAATAGCTATTCATATTTAATATTTTAGAAATAAATACTTTCTTAAATTATTGTATTATAACAGAAACAGAAAAGATCTCAAAAATATTTATTTTATTTCTTTTGAACCAGTGTGGTGAAAGGGCTTAAAGGATTTAAAAATAGATAGAGCGCTTACAACGTCTCCTACTATTATATATTCGAAAATTTGTGAGAATGTTTGCTCTTCAATCACAGCTGAACGGATGTGAAAAAATCTTTGAAAGATAAGGTTACTTTTTGTTTGGGTTCCATCGAGTGAAGCCAGAAGCGGAAGTTAGTCTACATATAAAACAATCTTAGATTTCAATCACAACTTAACTTATGTGGAGGCTTCCATGTTTGCTCATTCTAGAGCAGCCATTAGACATAGTTGTAGAGAAACATCACTTAGAGAAGTACTAGCGACCCGCCCCGGCTTCGCACGGGGATAGACATACCATCGCGGACTTTTTTGTAGACCTTTTTAAGGTGTACAATACTGTAGCACATTATTTTGATCTATATCGTAGGGTCAGCCAGCGTTTGCAATGTAAGCGCAAAAATGTGTTTATTTACGACATCACATTAGATAGGTACCTCTAATTATCAGTGTTTCTCTACTATATTATGCATGTATTATACATATAAACCTTCCTCTTGAATCACTCTATCTATCAAAATCTCTCATCTCATCTCATCTCATCTCTCAAACTCTTGTGACGCAGTTTTTAGGCCGCCTAAAGGCCTCCGTCATAACTTAACGACTTAATAGCGGGGACCGACAATTTAACGTGCCCTCCGAAGCTCGGAAGCGCTCAGCTCGTAATGCCACTTGCGGTGACCCATCCCAATTGTGACCGCGCACAAAGTTCCTTAACTTCAACGATCAATCAAGAACGTCTAAGCAAGCTACGCCACGAGCACTTCGCGAATGAAATCGCGGGAGTTCCACTAGTTATTCATAGTACTATGGAAAGTAAAGAAAGTGTAGGTAACCTGGTGGTAAGATAGCATTGATCAGAGATCAATTAAAACTTGATAGCTATTTAATATTCCAGTGATAAACATAAAATGGATATAGCCTGAGCTATTTGATTTAATCTTACGGCCCAGTAAAAGCAATATTAATGATCACTATCACGAGCTTATAGATCGGCCATTGATCCTCAAAACCTTGAAAAACAGGATAACATAATATTATTAATCCTATTCTACTTCTCTGCTGGACTGGAAGTAAAGAAAAAGCATAGAATGTGCCCAGCTGCTTCTCTCCCCGAGCATGTCGTAAAAGTCGACTAAGGGATAGCATCCTCTCCAAACTGATGGACCACCTAAAATCAACCTAAATTTTAATAACAAACATCAACATCTTTTGAGAGAGCAAAATACAACTCAATATTTAAACCGTTATCTAGACAAGCTAACGCCTTAAGGATCAAATGAAAAGCCTTTAGTTACTTTGAATCAACAATCAAATATGAAAATTATGCGCTCCCAAACCTAATAATTTACAATCAGTATCAAAACGGTTTGATAAGAATCAAGCAATTAACCTATCTGAAAGCGTCATTTTCCGAACTAGAAATCAAGGATGTAGTTTGCAAATGGCGAAATAAATTGAGATGGCTACATGAAACTGTTAAGAGGGAGGCACAAGAGCGAATTAGAACGAAAATTTAGGTACCATTAAATAATTAATATATCTTTGTGGACTTTTCACACAGCGCCATCTAGCCCCAAACTACTATGGACACCAAATAGCTGATAGAATATTTATGTACTTTTTTGTAAATACATAATACTTCAACACCCAGACCAGGAAAAAATATTTGCAGAACATACAAACATTTCGCCCGTAGCAGGAAGCGAACCCGCGCCTCTTGTGTCTCAGCCGAGCACTCGCCCGCAATGCCACCGAGGTCACCAAAATGATGTCTAATTACGTTACAAAGCTTAAAATATTAATGTACCTAATATGTTGTACACAAGGCTTAAGATTCTAGTGAGCACTTAATCAACTGCTCTGAAGTGGGGAATTAGCGGTCACATTTTCTCCCCATTTACATACATAGTGGTCGTGTATCCCAGCTTCATATATACTTACTGATCATTATATACACGGGTGTATACTGCCCTCCTAGTGAAGAACGCAGTAACTAGCATTTTTGACAAAAATTAGTTAGATACATATTCGGAATCGCCTAACAGAATACAACATTCTGTTCTCGCTTAAGTATCAAAACATGTTTGACACAGTTACTGCGTTCTTCACTAGGAGGGCAGTATAGTGAAGACTCGTTTTTGTATATAGATAAAAGGGCATATTTTGACAAAATAAGGTGTAAATATAAATCCCCAACTAAGTAATCACCGAATAGATTTACGATACAAATGGGTAATTGCAATTACAAATATTTCTAACGAATCATGCAAAAATGTATTTTGCAATAACGTAAAATAACAAATACTACTACAAATAGTCGTGTCACGAGTTTTTTCGAACCAGTGTGGTGAAAGGATTTAAAGTCCACCTCAAAGGCTCCTTTCGTGTCGCGTTTGTGTAGGCAAAAGTTGCCTCCTGGTGCTGTAAAAATAATATAATATAGATGGTAAAAGGCTTATCCTCTTCAACATGATGGACCACTTATGTGGTCGATGAGCTGATCACCGTCACCATGGTTCACCAAAGTTCTTAGGATTTTAAATAAGAAGTAGCTGCAAGTTTTCTTATGTTTACTTGTGCTCTGCCCATCCCGTTAGGGATGTGCGTGATAATTTGTATGTATGTAAAAGGCCTTAGTTATTCCGAAGTGAGAGCAATCTTCAAACATCCGAGGTATTAGTCAGGCGTCTGTCTAGACTGCGTAATGGCGTCAGCCTACTTACATCTACCAGTACCTGCCATATCTGGTACAGAATCAAGTACAGTTGCTTGCACGTAATGTCACCGACATAGCTTTTAGGAAAAGCGAATCGAAGTGGCAATAAAATAAAGGATGTTGGAAAGGTACTCGATCGGCAGCCATAGAGCGTGTATGACGGCTATCCACCCGATGGACTGATGGCATTGTGAGGATAGTCAGTGGATCATCATCATCTTCCTGCCCTTATCCCACTCTATGTGGGGTCGGCACAGGGATCATGCTGTAAGAGTTTTGGCTAAGGTGTTTTATGACCGGCCGTCTGCCTGACGTCAACCCTCCTTGGGAATACTTGCTTATTGTATCTCATCATGTTGGAGAGAATACTATCTCTTAGTCGACTTTTACGACAAAGTAAAGATAATAAGATGTACACACATTTCAAAACGTACAATGTGTCAACGTTCTTTATTGATCGTTGTGTGCGCGGGTACGATTGAGATGGGTGACCGCAAGTGGCATTACGAGCTGAGCGTTTCCGTGCTTCGGAGGGCACGTCAAATTGTCGGTCTCGGCTTTTAAGTCACTAAGCCGTAAGCTCATACGAACTTACTAATCAACAGAGAAAAATATACAGCAAAATCCTAAAAAGTTAGCCTATCCTAAAGAGTTAGCTGGTTAGCCGAGTATTTTTAGATTATTCAAAATTTTTTAAGTTTTAAAATGTGTAGATATAGTGAATGTGACTGTACTACGATTATTGTGACAAGACAAGGTTAGTTTGTCATAGTATATGGTTAGTTAGTCATGGGAAAATATGATAAACAGTATTGGCATATTTTTCCCATGGCTAGGAAAGTGGTTTTGCGCCCTGCAGGCTATAAACGAACGTGAGTGGAGGAGGTATTACAATTAGGCCTTCCTACATACATACATACATACATACATACATACATAATTATCACGCCCGTATTCCTAAATAGGCTGGGCAGTCACAAGTAAACATAAGAAAACTTACAGCCACTTCTGATTTAAAGTCGTAATATGGATTATGGTGAACCATGGTGACAGGTGATCAGCCCATCGCTCATAAGATGGTCCATCATTTTGGAGAGGTCTATCCCTTAGTCGACTTTTACGACATGCTCGGGGAGAAAAGCAGCTGGACGCATTCTTTTCTTTACTTCCAGTCCAGCAGAGAAGTAGGCCTTCGTAATCGGCAGATTTAGCGATAAATACATCTTTAGCTGTAAGCAGAACGCATCTCTAGAATCTGAATTTTTGGAATGATCAAAGGTGTTCCATATTTGAATTGAATTATTTGGAAGAAGTTCTAAAACTAAAAAATAGAATAGAAAAGACAAAGGACTATCGAAATTAACCGAATAAAAGGCGACACGAGCCGAGCAGCCGGCAGTTTGGTCTAGTCCAGCGATCTGGAAGATACCGGAAGAAGAAGAAAAGTGAAGTGAAAGTGAAGTGAAAGTCAAGTGCAGTGAAGTGAGTGCCGTGAGAGGACTACGTTAGTACTGTGACTACGTGGTCTCTACGTCCGTGGAGGAGGACTACGTGGACTCTACGTGAGTGAGGAGGACTACGTCGGAAACGAGCACCCTGTGAACGCTACGTCAATGTGTGGTGTCTTCAATAAACGTTATCTCAGAAGACCAGTCGTTTCCATCCAATCCCGTACCCATTCTCGTAACAATATTATCCATCAAGATGTTATCTGTGGATATTTAAAGAAAGCATTGGTAGTTGTTCCTATTACACCTTGTAACGAGGTATAAAGCTTAGTACCTAGTCTAGTACTACTTCTAGTCAAGTGTTGCCTTGAAATTGTAAGTTCGTATGAGCTAGTGGCCAATTCTTGTGACGGAGTTTTGAGGCCGCCTAAAGGCCTCCGTCATGGCTTAACGACTTAAAAGCCAGGAACGACAATTTAACGTGCCCTCCAAAGCACGGAAGCGCTCAGCTCGTAATGCCTTTTGCGGTCACCCATCCGAATTGTGACCGCCCGAGGAATTTTGAGCCTTATACAACAGTTTGGTACTTTCGAACATAAATTCCCTTTTATTAATATCGCTGTTTCGTAAATTATTGCGGTAATTTGGAATGATAAAGTTAATTCCCAAAAAGAATAAAGTAATTGATGTTAATTTAAGTAATAAGTTAGGTGCTACTTTGGGGGTAGGCAGCGATGGATGGAGCTGTATTCGAAGTTGTAATAATGATGTACCTGCTTAAACTTAAGTGCATCGCTTAATCATAACCCTTCTTTATCGCAGTTGGGTAATATAGCAATTGAAAGTCGAAGTAACATTTTAATTCTTGACGATCTCGGTGGCGTGGCGGACGAGTGCTCAGCTGGTCTCAGAGGCGCGGTTTCGATTCCCGCTGCGGGAGAAATGTTTGCATGTTCTGTAAATAATTTCTTTCGGTGCGGGTGTTGTAGTATTAACAATTTACCTACCTATTTATTAAAAAAAGTAAGTATTTTATCAGCCATCTGGTTCCCATAGTAAAAGCTTTGCTTAATTTATAATAATATATATTATATTATATTAAATATACATTTCACTCACACAGCGGTGTGAAATGTATATTTAATGTAATATTTATTCTACATTATTTTTTGTTATTTTTGAGTGAGAGCAATACGTTGAGTAGAGTAAGTATAAAAATAAATTTTGGTGACAGTTTATCATCAAAATGAAAACATGATTTTGCAATTATCTGATAACGAATCGAGAACCCAAATTAATCGATTGGGTACTTTTTGCAAATTTAAAATTCATGCCGGATTACATATGGCGGTAAATCTTTTAATGAGTGATCGAACGATTTTAGCTAATCATTGAACTATGGTGGTCTAGTGGTACCTAGTGACCTCGCCTCGCGGTCCTAAGATCTTGGGTTCGAATACAGTGGTGTCCCAATGGATTATTAGGTCGAAAAAGATTAATATCATTTCTAACGATAAGATTACACCAAATCCATTAACAGTTGAAATATGGTCGTACGTTATCGATCGAACTCGGCCGATCAAACGTCTATGGAATCGAACGGACGATGTCGATTGTAGTACTGTACTGTAGTAGATACCACAATATTGTGCGCCTTGGCAATTTTCCTCTAGCTTCTGAAATACGAACTAACGCGATGATGAGACAGAGATGTTACAATAATTATGTAGATACTTATTTTTTAAGGTCGGATTATTTATTATTTTAAGTATTTATATTCGGACATATTAAGTTTTCATACGAAGCATGAAGTTTGCGTACTACTGTACGTACGTATGTACTGTACGCAAATCTTTTAGCATACGTTTAATGCAATCGGCAGAGTTCGACCGAAGACGTCTGACCGTATGTACATTCATGCTAAGGGTGAAGGCAGAGTCTACGCCCATGTACCTACTTAGCTTCGGCCACGCTACGCACGGAGGAGTCGATTGTTCCGTGGGCGAGTTTCATATTCGTGTGCTGCAGAGGAAAGGCGCCTTCAAAACATCAAATAAAAAATGCATTTGTTTAAACTTGACTCTCAGTGTTACATCATAATTAGGGTTACCACCTGTCACTTCTTGATTTAAGGGTTACCATCATGAAAAATACGGGCTATCGATATTTGTACAGAAGACAATTAAAAAAAAAGACAGTTTCACGACTGTAGACACGGCACGGCAGACATATCCTCTCAAAGTCTAAGGGGGTGGTCAGAGGCATATCAAAACATTACATTTGGTACATGCCCACAGTTGGCAAGTAGTTAGCACTGCAATGACAGGTTGCAAGCTTCTAGCTACCGCAAATTTTAATTCAAAGCCCACATTGTAATAAATACCTACAGGAGTTCAGTTTACCCCGTATTTTGTTTGCTGATTACGGGTACGGCCTGAAAAACGGGGTACCGAACCTGTAAAATGCAGGGCATCTGGCAACCCTAATCATAATGCTCATTACACTACATCAATCTCATATGAGTGCAGTCATCTTTCAAACCCATCCATTGATACGACCGTTCGTTCACCTCACATTATTGATCAATGATCATGATGTACTTTACATAATAGTATAAAAGTTATTGGATTTTGCACCTTATTCCGGCGGAATTGGGTCTATGGTAATGCCTTGAACAGGCACAAATTACAAGGCGCTGTTTGTAAACATAGTTTTGTGGTTTTTGTATTACATAATAGGTAATTTAGGTAGGTACCTATGATGCAAAGGCTGGTGAGATAAATTTTTTTGAAGTCAACGTTTTTTCCTTGATGACCTCAGTGGTGTGGTGGGCAAGTGCTCGGCTGAGACGCAAGAGGCGCGGGTTGTATTCCCGCTAAGGGAGAAATGTTCTGCAAATATTTCTTCCGTATTTACAAAAAATATGTATTACATTATATAAGTATTCTAGCCCAAAACCAACCAGCGTGGCGCTGTGTGAAATGGCCACAAATATTTAATATTTTATTTAAATATTACCTATACCTACTGACCTATGAAACCGGACTTATGAAAATTGGTAAGATACTTTTGTCAAGTAGGAAATCTTCAAACGCCTGAACAGAATTAGCTTAGGAATATCTCGATCACATCAGCTTTTAAATACTTAGAAAAAATGGCACCAAAATCGGTTTACAGACAGATAGATTCCCACAAATACAGTACAAAATTTTAACATCCTTCTCTTTCGTCGGGGATTAAAAACAAAGCAAATGGTCAAAGTATTCATCATGGTACGCAGTAGGTAGGTACCTATGTAGTTAGGTATCGTCGGATGCCGTAGCATACGCCGTTCCTGTCATGTAATGGGTTCATTTATGGGGTAATAATAATAATAATAGTAGGACCCAAAGTAGGTATCTATCTACTTACATCAACAAATCAGGAGGATAAAGACTTACCTTGATTCCACGCCGCCTGGATATTCTCATGATAGAAATACTCCGTTTCCTCTTCATCAGACCACAGCACTCCCTCAATACTCGAAGTGATGCCCTGATCCGGCCCCTCCACTATCGACCGTCTCGACAGCTGGTCGTAACTCGGCGGCCTCGAGAGAGAGTAAGAAGAGATGTCTATCAAAGACGACCTGAAGTTCTTCACGCTTCTGCTATCTATTGGACGGTAGGCTCTTTGTCTATAGTCCTCAGATCTGGTCGATCGGAGAGATCGACAGTCATAATTTTGGTCATTAGAAAGGTCCCCTAGGGATACCTTGAAGTTTTGAGTGGAAATGTCCCCTAGAGGGACCTCGCATGATCTTCTTTTCATACTAGTTTTCTGCGATGGGGCTTCGCCAGTGGCTTGCATCTGGCGACTGACCCCAGCGCTGTTCAAAAACTCATTAGACGTGTATGTCTGCATTTTAAACCTAACCTAGCTTTAGGAACTTTGATTTTGACTAAGATTTGGAATTATTCGTTTGGAGTGATGAGGGCGATCTGAAACAAAATAAACATAATCTTATTTCAATGAGGAAACAGGCAACGCCATCTATTAAGAAACCTTGTAACTACATAGAGTGTAAGTTAGGTAAAGTTTGCGCTTACTGCGAACGAAGCTTAAGCAGTCGTATCGTAAGCTCTAGCGCAATCAGTTACAAACTTTCTTCGCTAGATGGCAGTTTCACTAATTCTTATTATTTAATTTACAACAGATTACTAACAATCCAAGAACTTCTGAATGTCATGCAAAGAGTACCTTTCTATTTGTTGACATACATACATCATACCGAGCATCATACACAATGAAGTGAAATATTTTTTTTAAATAATTGATTATACCTAATTATTATCGTAGAAACCTTATCAAAATATCACGGCCTAAAATTCCAACAAAACTTTTCCAAGAATTAACATTAACCCTTAAGCGCTGTGATCGAACAAGCCTCAATGTACATTACCACTGATTAATTTATACACGAGTGGCAGGCGTTAATGAAACAGTGATCGAGCGCACTCGGGCTTTGTGTGACCGAGGCACGGGCTGAGGTCGAATTGATCTCACGTCGCGACAAGCCTTTTGTCGTGTTAAACGGAAATGGGATAATACAACCTCTATGCAAATTTTGGGCTTAGAATTTCAGATGTTAGTGATGAGATAACGAATGGATTGAAGAAAATGTAGATTCTACCCCATAAATATTCCCCCATAGATAAAGAAATATTTGTCTGCACTATTTTACAAATTAAAAAAAATTGTTTCGTACTTAAAGTTGTTTCTACCTAACTGCACAATTTGCCCGATGTATTGTGTATTCAACAACTTCAAGAAGGCCATTTACATTCATATAACTCTTAACTAAGTAGAAAGTCTGGAGTCTGTTTTAAATGTCAATTAGATGAAGGCTATCTAGATTCCTAAAATTAAATCAGTTGGTGTTTCTGGTCAATTTAGTTGTGCTCTCGAGGGAGCGACGTAATTGCGGGGTTATCTATTGAATACTAAACCAAGTCCTGTCCACATCCAACTACCAGTTTGAGTTGGCGAAGTATTGCAAATGGATTTACCTAAAAGATAGATCGGATGGGGTAACTTTATACCGATTTAAAAAAAGGAGTTCTGAATTAGGCTGTATATTTTAGGGTTATGTAACCGAAGGATGCCAACGGGACCCTATTTTTAGTTAGGGATACGAGCGTGATAATAAGTATGTATGTATAGATTAGGTCCTTCAATTGCCCACCCATGACATTGCACTGTTCCTCTGGGACTGTTTGCCCGATGTTTCCTCGCCACAGGCGATTTAATTTCCGTCCGAGCCCCGCCTAACATTCTCCGCCCAGCATTCTGCGGCTGTTTTTTTCATATGGTTCGATTTTTGGTTTTGGCGTTTAATTTCCGGTGACAATTTAGTGATTATTTTTCATTCAGAATGTCTTTGTGCTTATAATAGTAAAACTTTGTTAACAAACTACTGATCTGTAATTAAAATGATTTTACAAGATGTGTTACGACTCTGAGATGTTGACATATTTTTTTAAAGAAATTGATTTCAAATCTATAAAATCCTGAAGATTAATACAATGATTCGTTTCAGAGTCTAGTAAATGTTTTGCGATTGTATTTTCATACAAGTTAAGTCGCTAGTTCTTTTGAGCCAGTGTGGTGTTACTTTTTCTCATGATATTTTCCTGTACCTACTGTTTGAGACTGGTATAATTATTTTTTTTCATTTAATTTTTTCGAACTTAAAAATCCATTGCTGCATTGGACCTTATGTCTACTAGAGGACTGCCATAAGCTGTTGATGAATAAAACGAAATTTAAGTACCTAGTTCACGACACGGAATAACCTACAAATAGGCTACTTATTATCTAGGTTCAACGCGAGTCAAGCCGATGGCCGCTAGTCCATAATAGCTTAGTCATTTTATAAGTTGAACGCCGACATTTTAAATAATAAGTACAATAACGCCTCTAGTATTATAAACGATATTGTTGTGTTTTGAAAAATCATTCAGTGTTTCTATCAAAATATCTTCATCCGTATAAATTGGTTAAGAAAGAAGGTGAGTACAAGATAATGGCTGATAGAAGGGAATGGAAGAAGATAACATGCTGTGCCGGATAAGGACAGGAAGATGATGATGATGATGATTATATTAGTAGGATTGAGATAGGTAATGTTTTTTTATGTTGTTACACTGTAGAGGTTTACAAAATCTAGGCAGCATCTACTAAAGCGCCGTAAACTGCAATAAACCGCATAAATCAGAGCGCACTGCCCAATTTGACTTTAATTACAGCTGTGAGTGATGGACTCACTATGTAGCAGTAAGCTGTACAGTAACAATAATTGAACAAACAGTATCGCTACTTTGAGGAAAAGTACTGTTTTTAACCGGCGTTATTATTCTCTCGCGATAAAGTTTCGAAAAAGCTGATAATAAAACGACTTTGTTTTTTTTTCATAATTTTGGTACTGGTGATCTAGTGGTAGCGGACCCGAATTTTGTTCCTAAGATCGTGGGTTCAAATCCAGTGGGTTTTTCTCTTCGGGAAATTTATACGCGCTATACCAGCACTCTCTAACGGTGACAGAATACATCATTAGAAAACTGGTATGTCATAGAACCATAGAAAGTCCGAAAACATGTGTTAAGTACACGAAAGAAGCTTTTGAGACGCACTTGAAATTATTTCACCACATTGGTTCGAAAGAACTAGTGACACGGCTAGATAGATAGATAGTGTTAAACAGTGACAGGTCGATTAATAAACGGTGTTGACAGTAACTGTTTCAATATATTAAAGCTTCATCACTGCATTGCTGAAGTTCATCTACTGTTAGTCAATTGCCTACTGTGCTCTTGCACTAGTAAGAGCTCCCGGACTATATTGCTCGTTAAAACGTCTCAGCTGCAACAAAGTGTTGGCTTTAAGGAATTTGATGAAGCTTTCATTAAAATGAATACGATTTTTAGTTTTAAACTTTGTTACACAATGATACAAAACTACATTGAAAAGTGAGTTCGTAGCAGTTTAACTTGCTTGAAGTGTCCGGGACGATCTTCAGGTTATAGGCTACGTATACTCCAAACTTAATCTCATTTTTAGGGTTCTATTACTGAAAAGTGCCAACGGGATCCTATTACTAAGACTCCGCTATCCGTCCGTCCGTCCGTTCGTCTGTCAGAGGGCCGTATCTCATGAACCATAAAGTGTGTATTGCCTATAACAACAAATAAAAAATAAAAGAGGCCCCATACAAGACATATTTTTGAATGTACGATGGTACGGAACCCGAGTGCGAATTCGACTTGCACTTAACCGGTATTATTTATATTCTTCACATGTTGTACCTATATCAACCCCATCGTTGCTTGTCCAAGGGGCAAAAAGCCTTTGTCAGCGAACACGTTCCTAGTTACCTACTAAACAAGTGATACATCCCCAAGATCAGACAGTAAACCATGTGATGAGTCTGAAGGATGGTATTATCTCATTTGATAGTTACTGCCGGTTAATCAACCGTACCATAACTTTGGCCGTCGTGAAGCAGGATTAGATAGGATAGGTTAGTTTTTAGTGATGGGAATGGGAATTAAAATTATTTTATTCGGCAAAAACAAACGACATTTTTTTAATGTTATAATAGATCCGTGTTTTAATTTTTATATTTTTCTTTGCTATTGATTATTATTCTTTAATCAGTTGCATTCCTTAATAATAAGCAGAGTATATTGAAACAAATATAGGTAAGCGTACTATGCTAACCCGTATTTTATATACCTACCTAGGTACTACGACTATTTCTAGTAATAAATATACTTTGAGTTTGGCTTAAACTTGTCAATCATTATACTTGTAACTAACTTTTTTTTTTACGAGTAGGTAGGTAAAATCAATTATACACACTTTCAAGATTTCAAGCCTAAAAATATAAGTTGAAGTTTGATTTGATAGAAGAAGACTTTAAAGGTTACGTTAATTGAGCTCGTAAGCTTTTTTCCTGGTTCAGGGGACTTGTATTTAAAGAGGCGATTCGTTAATGGAAATAATCTTTTTACCTGCTATACATCGATCTATACAGCTTCAAGATTCATTTATCTACCTCTACATACATAACCTTTTACCATCTACAGAAGATGATTTATACAGCGTCAGGAGGCAACTTTTACCTTCACAAACGGGACGCTGCGCTGTAGTGCCCGGTACGAATTAAGATGGAGTAGGCTTGCCCAGCACCTATTCCATCCTCTCAGCTTAGTCGGCCTTGTTCACGGGAAAGACATAGTCAATACGTGCGGAGCTTTCGCACAGAAAAATTCATTGGTACACGACCGTATTTGAACCCGCGACCTTTGGATCGGAAGGTGGGGTCACTACCAACTAGACTACAAGTGCTCTCAGATACTCGTTACACAAAATAATTATACAACCATCTGCTCATTTAACCGCTTCGCTCATGACTAGATCAAGGCCCCAATATTTAGGTCAGCGACAACTCATTTAATCGAAAGAGGACATTATCCATGTATCTTATACCTACTATGACACTGTTATGTGACATCCTGTTGTAAATATCTTTTTATTTTTGTCTCTTCTTCGCGAGGAAATTGGTATGGGAATCAATAAAGTATCTGTTATGTGAACGGCCGTCGGAAAGGTTCCACTACTATATTGTACGACTAGCTGCCGCCCGCGGCTTCGCTCGAGTAATACCCGGATAAAAAATAGCCTATAATGTTAATGCAGTACATGTACTACGTATATTCCAAGTTTCATTCAAATCCATTCAGCCATTTAGGCGTGAAAAGCAACATACATACATTCATACATACAAACTTTCCCGTTTATAATATTAGTGGGAAATATTCCCTATATAGGACGCTGGCGGTTAGAGGCAACATGGTAGCATTGGTCTCCAGTAGGTTTGCTCATAGTTTTGTTCCGTTAAAAAAGCGTTTTGCTAATAAAGTAAGTTCGTATGAGCTAGTGGCCAACTCTTGTGACGGAGTTTTTAGGCCGCCTAAAGGCCTCCACCATGTCTTAACTATTTAAAGCCGGGACCGACAATTTAAGTACGGAAGTGCTCAGCTCGTAATTTGGATGGGTGACCGCAAGTGTCACCGATCCAAATTGTGGCCGCGCACAACTTTGCTTAACTTTAACTATCAAATCAAGAACGTCTAAGCAAGCTACGCCATGAGCGCTTTAAAGTTTTTACACGAGCAGCCTATGGAATTTTAAGAATTTTAAGAAATGGGATTTTTTTAAGTGGAATTGTATAGGGAATAGGATGGCGAGTAAAATATAATAATTGTGAGTATGTTAGTATGTGAGTATTTGATTATGTGAGCATGTGAGTATGTGAGCGTGTGAGTATGTGAGCATGTGAGTATGTGATGAGCATGTGAGTATGTGAGTATGTGATTATGTGAGCATGTGAGCATGTGAGTATGTGAGTATGTGAGCATGTGAGCATGTGTGTATGTGAGTATGTGAGTATGTGAGTATGTGAGCATGTGAGCATGTGAGTATGTGAGTATGTGAGCATGTGAGTATGTGAGCATGTGAGTATGTGAGCATGTGAGTATGTGAGCATGTGAGTATGTGAGCATGTGAGCATGTGAGTATGTGAGCATGTGAGTATGTGAGTATGTGAGTATGTGAGCATGTGAGTATGTGAATAGTATATGACTAATATGACTTTGCGTACTAGTACATGAATAGTATATGACTTTTCGTCCAAAAAAGTAACAAAATCATATCTACCCTACAAAATTTACCCTTTCAAAAAATTCAAACCAATTATCTCTTAAAGTTAAATTAATTAAATTCTCTTAAATTCCTAAATAAGAATGATTAATCCAGATATAGTACTTTCTGAGATTTAGGTCATGCACTTTGTGCACGCGTCTGGACTGAGGGCCCAAGTTATTTAATCATAACAGTTTTAATTCACGTTTAAGAAATTTATGGCCCTTTGCTTTAGGTTTTTACTATTTTTAACTAATTTCCCTATAAGTCTTACTTCGTTTCGCAAGGATTTAAAAATTGGGCTCTCAATCCAGATGTACACTACCACTAGACCACCAGTACGCACAGATACCCCAGATACCTGTGCACATTAGTTCCATCACGCGGGTTCTGACAATAGCAAAAGATCGAAGACACGATAAGCAAGCATTGCTTGATAAGAAGCAACTAAGCAATTATTTCTGAGAAGTTACACTTGTGAATAAGATCTTCCTCCAATACCTCGTTCTATGATTAGACTGTGATAGGTATTCGTGCACGTCTTGTATGCTTTGTTGGAATTTAATTTTACATCGTACAGACAATTTGAGATTTGTTTTGGGGCGGTAACGATTTTTAATATGGTTTTAGGATTCCGTACCATACGGGTGCCAACGGGACCCTATTACTAAGCCATCGCTGTCCGTCCGTCTGTCAGCGGGCTGTAATAGGTAGAAACTTTACATTTCTATAGAGTGTGTATTTCAATTGCCGCTATAACAACAAATAATAAAAATATAAAACGGACCCATACAAGAAACATTTATGTACGTGTTCGTGTAAAAGTCGACTAAGAGATAGTATCCTCTCCAACATGATGAGATACAATAAGCAAGTATTTCCAAGGAGGGTTGACGTCAGGCAGGCGGCCGGTCATAAAACACCTTAGCCAAAACTCTTACAGCATGATCCATGGATTATCCATGGATCATGCTGTGCCGACCCCACATAGAGTGGGATAAGGGCAGGAAAATGATTATGTCTTTGTAATACATTTTCTAAGTCCTTCTCGTAACAGAGTTCAGCTGAAAGTGAACCTCAAAACAATTTACTCTGAGTATGCCAATTCGTCTGCGTCAAAGCCTGCAATTTCCTGACGTCGGGCGCTACACAATGGAAATAGCCCATTTCCACTGTTTACTCCAAATTATTCGATTGAACACCGTGACAGCTCACCGAACAGCTGGTAAACATCGACATCAAATGTGGAAATTGAAACTTCATTTACGATAAATAAATAAATATTCGTAAAATCATCCAGAGCCATCTAGCCCCAAACTAAGCAAAGCTTGTACTATTGGAACCAGATGGCAGATACTTATTTTTGGAAATAACATAAACATAGACATAATTTATTTGATAAAAATAATACAACATTACGAAGAAACAATTGCAACACGTTGAAAACTGTCTTAGTTAACTTAAAAACTATATCGCAGGTAAAAATACGTGGGTAGCTTATCCGTTCTACATCGGTTCATGAGATACAGCCCGCTGACAGACGGAAGGACAGACGGACGGACGGACGGACGAACAGCGGAGGCTTAGTAATAGGGCCCCGTTGACACCCTTCGGGTACGGAACCCTAAAAAGGTCAATTAAAGTTTGGTTCCACGCGAAGTGAAAAGACTGATTTCGAACTCCGCGATGAACTTCTTGCTTTGTTATTGACTCTACCAGCAGTTTGCAAACGAGATCAGCATAATTTCATTCTGTATTACCGAGGCCGTTTTTGATACGATGATGTTCGTAATTTGGTATTTGTAAATTACGCAAGAGAATTTAATAAACTAGAAGGGGAACCGTACCTGTGGGTTTTCCTAGAAATTAATACCTCCTAGGGCTACAAACTAGACTGAAGCTTTGTATGAACAAGATATTAGTTATCTAGGCTGCCCAAGTATGTAGTCTGTAATACTACTAATATTATAAATGCGAAAGTTTTTGAGGATGTGACGATGTTTGTGCCTCAATCACGCAGTAACGGCTGAACGGATTTGAATGAAACTTGGAACGTACATAGTATGTGTGCTGAATTAACATATAGGCTACTTTTTATTTTGGTACCACGTGAGCGAACCGCGGGCAAAAGTTAGTATTTTAAAAATGATCACTACATTATCGCAGCGAATATTAAATTATTTCTCTTATAAGTCCGAACAGAAAAACTTACATATTGAAATAAGCAGAAGGAAAACATACATAACTAAAGAACTAAACGCTGAAAGCATACAATATTGAACCTAAACATCCAATTAAAATAAATATTTCGTATGTATTTAATTAATATTGGGAAACAGTTTCAAAAACTAATACAAACAGTGCCATACTTTACCCCTTCAAGAGTCCAAATAAATAAGCCCTTCAGGTATGTAGGCGTTTAAATTGTAAACTTCTATAAATTAAAAGGAAACCGAATAATGAAGAGAGCCCCGAAAGTTCGGAGCCCTGACTTATTGTCGAACATAAATTACGGTAAGTTTTGACTATAAATCCTAAGGCTTCGAGGTGCGGGCTCTGGAAGTGATTGTGGTATTCAATAGCTGAAATAAAGAACTTCCTACCACTCGGTGCGCAGTTTCAACGTAAACAGGTTCGATTCCCGCTGCGCGAGAAAGCTGCCGCCCGCGGCTTTGCTCGGGTGGTATCCGGATAAAAAAATTGCCAATATGACGTTAATCCAGCACATGTACTATGTATATTCCAAGTGTCATTCAAATCCGTTCATCCGATGGGAAAACATTCGGCGGAAACCGACGTGGAAACTAAAAAATTCGAACATAAATGTCCAGGGCGCACTTTAAATCCTTTCACCACGCTGGTTTGAAAGAACTATTGACATCACTACATAGATAGATAGGTTAATATCAAATCCTGTACAAAAAAAGTTTCTACCGATAAATTATTCATTTATAGATTCATAGAAAATAGAGCTGATTTAAATCTAAGCTTTCAAGCCTTCAAGCTTTTACCTGTTCAAAAGTGTTTATATTTTTTTATATGCTTGTATGTATTTCAAAATGTTTGTGTATGAATAAAGTACCATTGAATATCTAACTAATGTTTATAATGAAAGTGAATGAAGCGAGCTGTATGCAAAGACCGCAGCTAATGGTGATCCATGGTCTCTGCCTACCCCCATTGGAAGCAGACGTGGTATTATGCTCATATGTTTTAAATTGAATTTCTTTGAGAACATTTAATCCGACATAGTGTATGCAAGGCTAGATCTAGACCGAGATCCCGAATACATTTTGCAAGCCAATGAGAGTAGCAGCTTGCAGGTGGAATTACCCGCGGAAAGATTCGCCGAAGTACGCCTACATGACTAGCTTTTGGTCAATCCAACTGTCAAAAACATAAATAAGCGTGTGTAATTTTTTTGAAACAATTTTTAAAATAGGATTTTTTTTTGTAAAAATACTGAATATTATGTTAGTGTAAGAGTTTTCGTCCATTTTCTCATTGTCATTGTTCGGACTGTTATTGTCCGAACTCAGAAAATCAAATCCGCAAACTTCCCAAGCAAACTTTTGATACAATTATTTTTGCTTTTTAGCAGAGACCTTAATCAAAAGTTGTCTAAAAAAGGAGCAAACATGACAATGTGTTTATTTTAGAGAAAAAAAACCGTGCGTAGAGTTTAGGTAGCAGAGTACATTTGCCATTTTAGATTTTTTGATGCATGATAATGATGATGACTTTATACCATTTTAGTCTATGACCCACTTGCAGGAGAATCATCTAAATCTTAATCAAATTATAGGGCTAATTCTAGATTTAAGAAAATCGATACTTACCCCCGAATACTCAAACGCATCTCAAAGTTGAGTCCCCATCTCATTGTTTAGGTATATAAATTTTGATTGACTTCGAAGCGTTTAAACTAACATTATTGATATAAGTTTCTCTGTAAGTAAAACGTAAACTTCTTTGAGAAATATTATATAATCTCTAACCTCATATTTTCACTATACTGTGGAAAAGTCGAAAAAATTAAAATATTCACCTGTAATATCCACTTTTTTCATAACACAAATGTGACAAAACAGTCTGATCGCTCGCATGTTATGTTAAAAGCAGCGGTAATAGAAACATGTGTTACAAGAGCGCTTTCAGAACCGTATTTTTAGGGAAAATAGAAAAGAATTTCACTGCGTTCCAGGGACTTTCATACCAAAATGTGGGAAAACTGTAGAATTGGTTTAGCTCCGGTTTCAATCTTCTATTAACGGGTGACGGTTTGTTCATTTCATGGGATGTCATGTGACGACCTCGGTGGCGTGGTGGGCGAGTGCTCGGCTGAGACTGAGACTCGCGAGTTCGCTTCCCGCTACGGGAGAAATGTTTGTATGTTCTGCAAATATTTCTTCTTGGTTTAAAATAAAGTATATTATAAATAAAGAGTACTTTATTTAATCAGTTTAATCAAAAATGTCTTCTTCTAAATTAAGTTAGGCGTATCTTTATTTATTTTCTTGGTGCCAGAATTGTAGCCTACGAGACGATTCAATTTTCTAATTCGTAGTCTGCCTTTGACTCGACTTTCATTTAGTTTGCTAGATATATTTTCTTATTTCTTTTTATCAAATTGTACCTAAGGTAAGCCTTATTACTTAAGTAGTAGGTACATAAAGTTTGTTCTATAAATAACACCCTACATCACATAAGTACCTACATACTTCTGATCCCACACTAGGATTCCTTGTGTCGGTAAAATGAACTACGAATAGGTATCATGGTATCATAACGATGGCCTCGGTGGCGTGGCCGGCGATTGCTCGGCAGAGACGCAAGAGGCGCGGTTTCGATTCCCGCTGCGAAAGAAATGTTTGCATGTTCTGTAAATATTTCTTCCGGGTCTGGGTGTAGTGGTACCATGGTACTCGTAGCTTCTGATACCCACGACACATGAAATATTAGTCCAATCAATTTTTCAATTTTTTGCTAAACAAATGACTTTTTAAATCTTTCAAAACAAATGACATCTTTAATGAACGATCCGTCACCGTTTGTAGAATGCTGTAACCGGGCAAAAGACTTTGTGTCTATATAGACTTTATGTTGACTTTATTTGGTGTTCGTTGTTTAATTTCAAATAGACATTACATAAGTCTGATTAAACAACATTATCGTAATGAAGATCTTAATCATGATTAGATTATGTCCGTTATTTGTCTAATTGAGATATTGTTTGTAATTGATTGAAATACCTAAACTATGTACTATTATACTGCCGGGGTCTGTATTTCCTGAAGAGTATAATATGGATGTCTTTAAATCGAGAATCAATAGGTTTCTTCTAGGTAAGCGTGCTTCATCTTAGACCACACTGTTACTTAACATCAGGTAGAGTGTGGTCAAACGCAAACCTATCTACACTAATATTATAAAGAGGAAAACTTTGTTTGTTTGTTTGTACTGAATAGGCTCAAAAACTACTGGACCGATTTTAAAAATTCTTTCACCATTCGAAAGCTACATTATCCACGAGTAACATAGGCTATATTTTATTTTGGAAAAAAATAGGGTTCCGTAAGATATTTGGGTTTTTCGGACACAAGGTGTAAAAAATCAACCAGAAAAGTTACTTATTTTGCGTACGCTGCCTAAACTATAAAAGATAGAACCATAAAATGTTCTAATTAATTGTAGATCTTATAAATATCTACAAAAAAGTCCGCGACACACTATACCCATCTATGTCGAGTGAGGCACAGCAACCATTTTTTTATTTAAAAATCTTGAATTTTTTTTGGACTACATTTAAACGCGTTTATTTTACTCATGCTATTAATCCTTATCAAAATAAATGATTTCATCACTAAGAACAGTTTATGGAGATAATATTTGGTCTTTGAATGATTAAAATTGGACGTTTGGTTTTGAAGTTATGGCGAAATTAAAATATTATAATGAATAATGAGGATAGTAGGTACCTACGTGTGCTGGAATGGGACATAGGGTACTTTTTATCTGGGTACCGCGTGAGCGAAGCCGCGGGCGGCTGCTAGTCTCAGATAAAAAAAAAGTCTAACGCCGTACCAGGCTAGTACAGAACCGTGTTAGATGGTACAAGCAAAGGGCTTTGCCCAACAGTGGGCAAAGGCGGCTGTGGATAATATTGACGTCTAACGCCGACGCCACAGTCATGCTCGCGTCACAAAAAGCGCAGTAGATTGTATTTCAGAAGCTAGACGCTAATTGCTGAGGCGTACAATATTTGTGGTACTACTGTACTTTTTATCCGTGTAGTTAACTGCCCTGGTGGTCTACTTGGTAGTGACCCCGCCGTCCGATCCTAAGGTCGTGGGTTCAAACCCGGTCGTGTACCAATGGATTTTTCTGTGCGAAAAATTTATGTGCGCTATACCAGTACTCAAACGGCGAGGAAAACATCATGAGGAAACCCGCGGCTTAGTCAGCTCCGCACGTATTGACCATGTCATTCCTGTGGACAAGGCCGACTAAGCTGAGAGGATGGAATAGGTGCTAGGTAAGCCTACTCCATCTTAATTCGTCCAGGGCACTACAGCGTCCCGTTTGTGAAGGTAAAAAGTTGCCTCCTGACGCTGTATAAATCATCTACTATAGATGGTAAAAGGCCTTAGTAGGTAACACACGAGTGGAAACGCAGGCGGATGCTAGTATTCAATAAGCGCCAGTATACGTGTCAAGTTACGCAAAGCTATATTTAAGTTATCCTATAAAAGGCCCCTTGAATAATGATGAGCACTTAGTGTCTGCCGGCTGATATACCGCCATATATTATGTAGCTGATGGAAAATAATTGTACCTATTAATTTTATAACAAGTATAGTTTTTGCCTGTGGACTCTTTTTATGCGGAGGGAAGAAAGTCATGTTACAAGGAAACTGTTGTATATGAATGTGGATGGATACTCGGACAGAGGAAGGCCTAAGAAAAGATCGATGGATTGTGTGAAAGAAGGCATGCGTGTGAACATGACGAGTATGTATTAGGCGTGCTTGAGGTGAGGCACAAACATACAAACATCATCACAAACTTTCGCATCTAAAATGTAAGTAGGATTATTAGCACTCAAAATTTATTTATTTATAAATTTACAGTGGCCTATTTGGAAATCGCTCAACCGACTCCGGACCCAAGTAGGCCGCTGCAAAGCAAGCCTTGCCAAATGGGGCTACAGGGACCCAGAGCGAATCGAGTGTGAGTGCGGTGCTCCCTCCCAAGACATGTCCCACCTCACCTCATGTGCTCTGTGCCCAGTCGGATGCACTCGGGACGACTTAATGAGGGCCACCGACAGTGGAATCGCTGTGGCCTCCTACTGGGCTAACCACATTTAACACCTAGTTGAAACATTGATTCGATAGAAGAAGAAGAAGCACTCAAAAAAGTAAGTTCGTATGAGCTAGTGGCTCTTGTGACGGAGTTCTTAGGCCGCCTGAAGGCCTCCGTCGTGGCGTAACGACTTAATAGCTGGGACCGACAATTTAACGTGCTCTCCGAAGCACGGAAGCGCTCAGCTCGTAATGCCACTTGCGATCACCCATCCAAATTGTGACTGAATTGTGTTGCTTAACTTCAACGATCAATCAACAACGTCTAAGCAAGCTACGCCACGAGCGCTTCATTAGCACTTATAACGGGATATAATATACTTACTATGATTCGATGATTTACGAATTTCCCGATATTTCGACATACATACATGACAGGTTACTTTTTATCCTGGCATGTACCACGCCAGCGAAGCCGCGGGTAGTATAAACTAATACTTCTCTGCTGGATTGAAAGTAAACAAATAGCAAAATAGCATAGCGTTCAGCTGATTCTCTCCCCAAGCATGTCGTAAAAGTCGACTAAGGGATAGTATTCTCCCCAACATGATGGACCATCTATATGGGCGATGGGCTGATCACCTCTCAGATTCTTTTTCTTTGCCACGTCCAAACATCACACAACACATGCGCTTATGCTAGTTTAACGCTTCGAAATGTATTCAATGAAAAATTCTACAAAGACTTATAGTAAGTACTGAAATAAAGATTAACATTTATTAAGACAGTTTCTTTATTTACTTATTTTTCTTACGATAATGGTGAAGAAAATCGAATACTTTTATGTCTGAAACGTTTCTTTCACATTAGCGCGTACTGACTGTATTGTACTTATTCACATTATCTTGACGTCGAGGGCTCTTAACGTCAAAGAATATACAAAGAGATAAGACATGTCTAAAAATATTTTTTCATTACCATTACCATAGTAGCAACGTGGTTATCTGTTAAAAAGGGGTATAGATTAAAATAAACACCTATTATAAAATAAGTTCGTACGAACTAGTGGCCAACTCTTGTGACGGAGTTCTTAGGCCACCTAAAGGCTTTCGTCATGGCTTAATGACTTAAAAGCCGGATCGACAATTTAACGTGCCCTCCGAAGCACGGAAAGGGCTCAGCTCGTTATACCACTTGCGGTCACCCATCCCGATTGTGGCCGCGCACAACGTTGCTTGACTTCAACGATTAATCAAGAACATTACGCAAGCTACGCCATGGGCGCTTCACCTGAACGACGTTGTCGTCCGTTACTAGAATACAGAAACTGGGCATGTATGAACCGTTCATGCTTTATCGTCGTGTTATTAGTTATATCGAACCAGTGTGGTGACTGGATTTGAAGTGCACCTCAAAGGTTTTACAAATAGTTATTTCCTATCATAAAAATACGTGTGATATTGCATGTTAGTGTTACTATGTAGTACAATATACGAGCCCCCTACGAATTCCCAATAGACCCACTAGTCAGTCCATCAATGGGGACATTGGGATAAACCCACTTTCGAAGCTACAGTAATTTTTATGTTTATTGGGGAAAAATCCAACGAGCCTTGACAACTCCACGTGACAAACCTTATGGGAATAAGACTGGTATTGTAAGCTTGTTTGGAGGTTTTGAGCAGCAGAAGACTCTACAAGATTTTTCCACAAGTTTTAACAAAATTCCGCGATTCGATATCGAATCATTATGGAAATAACTGGTGCTAAAGGTTCAGAATAAATCACGAGCTTTTAGTAAAGTGCTGTAATGCCAGAATAAAGTGCACACATATTTCATAATAAAATGCTTTTGAAAGGAAACAAAGTTATAATGAAAACAATACTCATATTTATATGGAGTAATGTCTTGATGTTGGCTCTTTCTGTCAGCTTACAGAATGCGGGGTGATAAACAGGTAGGGGGATTATACGACGAACACGTGGTAAGGTCGGTTATGACAAGTTTCAAATTCAATCTAATATACCCCAGGCATCTGTAAACATCGTAAAAGTGGGTCCACTTTAATCTGCCCAATTTTACATAAGAAATGAAATGGTATTTAAACTGTTTGAAATGCTAACTACTTGATTTTCACATGTTGTGTCAAATTAATGATTATTTTAATTTTTGATGACCTCTGACGGTTTGTTATACTCAAGGGATATTTAATGTTGCAAGGTTGGAGAGAAGGTCTCTACCAGGTTATTCCCAGATGCCCCCCTCAACGACAACTACCTCAACGACAGTGGGGCAATAACCACTCTAGCACAGTACAGTTTGAAATCAAAGCCTTTCCCAAAATTTGTAAATTATAAGAAAATTTCATCGAAAATTTAATTTGTAACCGTGAAATGAGATTGGCAATTTGCGATACGATTCACGGCCGATTGTGGCGGAAATTAAATGCAAATTTAAATGGGCTTATTTCGTTTATTTATTTATCTTGTTTATAAAATGTGACGAATTTGGAGCTGAAATGTAATTTTATTAGATTATTTTATTCAGATTAGCTAGAAAATTGTTTATGGGGTAAACATACAGAGCAGTACAGTATTTTTGTTGTATCAGAAACTATAAATTAAACGATCTTCAATGAACAAAAACAGTAATTGGGGGCCTGTGAGGCCATCCTATCAAAACTTTCGTCAATTTACTTAAACATCACACTTTTTCGAATAAAAATTAGAAGTAAAATAATTGAGACAAAAATGTTCCGGCTAGTCGTGAATTTAAAGGGATCATGACCTCTTTTATATTTTGGAGACGATTAAAAATATATTAATAAAAAAATGACCGTAAAATAACCAATGATACCTACGTACTTATCTGAAGAGCGATTTATTCAAGTTTCGTGAAATAAACAGAGATTAATAACTAAGGGTCTAAACAACATTAAGGTAAGGAAATTGTACATTCCGGTAAACGAGCGAATCCACCAGGGAGCCCAAATTTCATGATTTAGATTATGCCGACGTCGCAGGTAATAATGAAAAAGCTGGTTTACTTTATAATAATAATTTCGACTTAGCTCTTAGAACTAGCAAGCTAAAGTTTCAATGGACAAGTTTTATACAGGGTGAAAAAATCAATGTTTCCTAAAGGGAAATCACTTTAAATCCTTAAGATATTATTTTACTTAAAGGAAACATTCCTTTATTTTTAAAAAGAAACAAAACTGCATTCAAAGATTTTCTAAAATTTACTTGCCTCACCCGGGAATTGAACCAGACAAAAAATAAAAATAAACACTCGCTATATTGTTCTACTAATCGATAGGATCAATATTCAGGATTAACCTCCGTAATAAACATTTGGCTATAGATAGACTAAATAGACTTTTACCTTTACAAACGGGACGCTGTAGTGCCCAGGATGAATTAAGATGGAGTAGGCTTGCCCAGCACCTATTCCATCCTCTCAACTTAGTCTGCCTTGTCCACGAGAAATACATGGTCAATACGTGTGGAGCTGACTAAGCCGCGGTTTTCCTCACGATGTTTTACTTCACCGTTTGAGAGAACTGGTATAGCACACATAATTTTTTCGCACAGAAAAATCCATTGGTACATGACCCGATTTGACCCACGTCCTTAGGATCGGAAGGCAGGGTCAGCACCAACTAGACCACCAGTGCTCTCAGGAATTGAGCTCATGTTTTGATTCCATCTAGGCTCTCATTTCTATTAGCGATGTGCCTAAGGTAACTTTAATCTATCTATCTAGGTATGTGTTCTTTCGAACCACTGTGGTGAAAGGATTTAAAAACGTCTCCTTTCGTGCACTGGTAACTGTTAGTGATATATCTGTTCTGTTATAAGCTGTGTTTCCTTTATATATCCGGTGTTATTTCGAAGGTTCAGAGCTGGTCCAATTAACTAGTTTGCTTCAAGTGAGTTGATTAACATGTTGGATTAATTCAATGTTATGCGGTCAAAACATTTAGACTGTAAATAATCAAAATCAAATGGCAAGGATCTACTTTGCATCAATTTGAAACGAGTTTCAATGTTTCAAGAAGGCTGGCTCATGCCTAGTGTAAATAATTTACTTGGTCATACAATGCGGAAATGCAGCCAGTGCTCTTGGAGTCTTACTAAATGGCCATGTTGATTTTATTTTAATAATTATTTGCTCTAAGTAATTTGATTATTTAATATCTAGAAAATAATAAATATTTGTGGAAATTTCACAAAGCGCCATTTTGCCCCAAATTAAGCAAAGCTTGTACTATGAGCACCAGATGGCTGATAGAATACTTATATTATACTTTTTTTGTAAATACATAATACTAAAACACCCAGACCCGGAAAAAATATTTGCAGAACATACAAACATTTCTCCCGTAGCGGGAGTCGAACCCGCGCCTCTTGCATTTCGGCCGACCACTCACCCGCCACGTTACCGAGTTCGTCAAACTATATCTAGTTAAAAAAAAATATAATATGTATACATAGTTATAGGTAGTAAATGTTTATCAAAATCAAATATTTTATGTTCAGTCAGTATTATGAGTACATAATAATGTAGAAGTAGGTACCTACTGAAGAGTTAGTCATGCTGTTTGTTTATTGGTGCCTGACTAGGGTCGATCAACCTCAGTGACCAAGTTTGAATTTACTTCATTACTTCTCTGCCATTTTCCACTTTATATGGGGTCGGCACAACATGTATTATTCTAGTATTTCTCAAACTTTCGCAATTTGTTAACATATTGAAAGTTTTATAACGGAACTAAATCGCGTACCTCTTTATTTTCCCGACGTTTAATGACTGAACATAAAACAGTACGCAATTCCTATTTCAAATACTTATTCTTCCATTTCCCGCTGTTAGAAGTCAAATCAACATTCACTACTTTCTTACTCATATTAATACTCACAAGTCATCCCACATTCATCCGTGACGGGTGTTAGATTCATACCTTCTCATGGCACGTCCATATTTTGCTCCTCATCTTTTTCATCACTGGCGTTACATTTAAACTTTCTAAAAAGATAAGGCCTTCAATTCTCGTACTAGATTCAATGCGGTGAAAATGATCAGTACAAAACCCCATCAAATGCAGCCCGATAACAGACAGACGGAAACCGAAGGCTTACTAATAGGGTCCTGTTGGCACCCTTTGGGGTTTGGAACCCTAATTCTAATTCTCATTAATGTTAGGGGAATAAAGATCTGCACTGACATCCCGCGGTGGGGTGTATTATGCATTATCCCCCTGCTAACCCTCCCCCAGCCAGCACAACTCCTTGAAGTACCGGAGGACTTTGGGATGTTGGCAGCAGTGTTCCAGTATCCTCGATGGTGTCGTTGATGTTGATGATGATGGTGCCTGACAGTACGAAACCCTATAGGTAAAGCCAACAAAAACAAACGAAAAATGTAATCCACGCTTTTACAAAACAATTTACGTCAGAATCAAGTTAACTTCCACCAACCTTATTTTGTGAAGCGAAAGTTGATTTTTAATGTTATTTATTTCTCAGTCGCGAATTATGCGGGGGAATGCCGCGCATGATGGAGGGACTGTCAGGGGCATTACTGTTGTGAATCAATTTCACCACCCGTACCACAGTCTCCAGCTTAAAGGTACGAGTTGGCAGCGGACGACATGAGGCAGCAGCAGACGACGTGTCGCATCGACACTTCTGGTTTCTATGTATTTATTTGAGCAACCAAAATAAGAGACATTAATTTAATCACTAATATAAACTGGTACAACAAAAACCTTGATAAATGATATTATAATTAAAGGTTACAGACAGCATGCATGAGTTAAAATATGGTCGAGCGAGTAAAAAATCATAATGAAAAAATAATGTTTCTATGTATTTCTATATGATATTTCCTCAGTAGTTAGCGACACGAAGCTAGCGACGCGTTTCATAGAAATACATAGAAACCAGTAGTGTCGCTGCGACACGTCGTCCGCTGCTGCCTCATGTCGTCCGCTGCCAACTCGTACCTTTAGTGTTCGTTCTTTGGCCTTAAGACATGTATTGCTAGTACTAGGTATTTGTCTCAAGGCCGATCTTGAGAGCTTGATTTGTTTTTCTACATAGAAATCGATGTAAACATACCACGGATCGTGAGTGCCTGGTGACAGGTGACAGGTCAGTTTACTTACGGATTTCGCATCATGTCATACACGTATTTGCAGACAATGACATGTGTTTTCAGATTATTAGATTTCTTCGGTCTTGGTACTTAGGTTGGTAGTATTTGTACCTATTTGTTTTGTGGGATGAATCCTTCAGCAACAAACCATTTAAATGCTTTTTTAAGAAACGAATATGTAATCCAAACATATAATTCATACACAAATACGATGATTTTCTTCCTTCTTTGTAAATTTGGATTGATATGACATTGTCATATGTCGGATTAAATGTCATGTCATAAAATTGAAATCAATGAAGGTTTTATGTTTTCCTGATTATCTCTTTGAATCCTTTTTTCCATTTTGGGATCCGTTTCTAGGATAAAAAGTAGCCTACCTATACGTTATTCTGGGGTATAATCTACCTCTGTAGCTAATTTCATTAGAATCCGTTCAGACGTTTAGGCGTGATTGAGGCACAAACATCCAAACATCCTCACTAACTTTCGCATTTATAATATAAGTAAGAAGTAAGATAGTGTCGATCTCGTAACAATAAGTCGAAGGAGGTCGATGGCCACTGACATCCTGACATAATGTAAACGCCAACTACCTGTTAGTTTCTATAGGATCGTACCTAGAAGTTTTTATATATTTCATTGAAGTTGGTTTTGTTTTGTTATTCGTTATTAAAATGTAATATTAGGATTCATCTTACCTTTGCTACTTTTGTAGGAATGCTAATTCACAAAACATGTTTATTCCATTAGTAGGGGCGTCTTCCGCCTTAACAACACAAATAATTTCCTATAACAAGAGCTCACTAAGCTGCTTTTCCAATTTTCTAAAATAAACCCTGCTTGGTTAAATCTACGACTGCTCTATTGATAAGCACGGAATAGCTTACTGACGAGCTTGAGTTGGCAAATACAAACAAAAATCGCGTTCGTATATTCAAATCATTTTATCATGATGTTTCTTGGTAGAAAGGAAAGTTATAAAATTTATTTAATATCAGAAATTGTGAGAAAGTTGATAAAACACATAGTAAACAAAAGTGTGACATAGATAATGTAATTACCTTTTGTGCACTTAATAACTGTCTCTATACAGGATGAAATCTTAAACAGTCGACAAATTGGTATAGATGGTTCAGTATCAGTAATAGGTTCGTTTAATTTTTCCATTTAGGGAATACGGGCGTGATAATAATGTAACTCTGTATGTTAACTATAAAAATTAACTAAAAGAAACTTCGCAACAAAAGATTCTTCTGTCAAAATGTTTGTTGCAGGGGATTAGCGACTGACTAGTAAAAGTTCGTGGGCACTACGTGTTCGGTTAGACAAGGCAATAAGTGTTCATTATTTTTTTGTATAAATTACAAACAATGATTAATTTCCATAAATACTTAATAACAGTTTGTTATTAAGTAAAAAAGTGTAATCAATACACAGACTGAAGCGCTCGTGGCGTTCTTGATTGATCGTTGAAGTTAAGCAACGTTGTGCGCGGTCACAATTTGGATGGGTGACCGTAAGTGGCATTACGAGCTGAGCGTTTCAGTGCTTTAGTTGTCGGCCCCGCTTTTAACTCGTTAAGCCATGACAGAGGCCTTTATGCGGCCTAAAAACTCCGTCACAAGAGTTGGCCACATCGAACTTAAATACTTTATACACAGGCTAATAAACAAAAACATTAAAAATATGTCATTTGTTTGTTTTTTTTATCTGAATTGATCTATAATAACAACAAAACATAAATGTATAACAACACTGAATCAATAGTCTTATACATAGTTCTGATCCCACACTATAGGCTTTTCTGTTTCTTGGGAGAAATGTCTAGTAATATTACATAGGTACCTACATACATACATATTATCACGCACGTATCCCTAATGGGCAGAGCCGCAAGTAAACATAATAAAACTTGCAGCCACTTCTGATCCAAAGTCCGGGTGGATATGGTGAACCATGGTGACAGGTGATCAGCCCATCGCCCATATAGGTGGTCCATCATGTTGGAGAGGATACTATCCCTTAGTCAACTTTTACGACTTGCTCGGGGAGAGAAGCTGCTGGACGCATTCTATGATTTTTCAGTCCAGCAGAGAAGTAAAATTATTCATCAAAATGCATAATTATTGTTAATTATAATTGCCATGAACAATTGAATGGATATCGACAAACGTAATACAATTGCCTTCCTGTCAGCGCTCGGCTGCGAGCTGTCGACTGTCGGAACTTCGGAATCCGTCCTCGGAACTTTAAGTTCCATTTGAAATATGTTTTTTCCCTCAGAGTATTGGAGACCAATAACTAAAGCCTTTTACCATCTATAAGTAGATGATTTATACAGCGTCAGGAAGCAACTTTTACCATCACAAAAGGGACGCTGTAGTGCCCGGTTCGAATTAAGATGGAGTAGGCTTGCCCAGCACCTATTCCATCCTCTCAGCTTAGTCGGCCTTGTCCACAGGAAAGATATGGTCAATACGTGCGGAGCTGACTAAGTCGCGGGTTTCATTTACGATGTTTTCCTTCACCGTCTGAGAGTACTGGTATAGGGCACATAATTCTTTCGCAAACATTGGAAAAATTCATTGGTGCACGACCGGATTTGAACCCACGACTTTAGGAACGGAAGGCGGGACCGCTACCACTAGACTACCAGTGCTCTCAAATCAAATAATTTAAAACTCTTTATGTTACTGACTGGCTGACTGAATAAAGGATTAGTTAGTCGGATTGTCTTATGCTAAGGTCAGTTAGGGAAATTCTTGCCTATTCGTCTTTCGTTCATACTGTATCTCGCTTATTACTCTGAGTTATTTATATTTTTGCCCAGTAACAATGCTGTCGAACAAACTCCGAAGTGAGGTTAAGAGTTAAAAAGAAATGGAATGGATTCAGTCGTAAAATATTTATTAAGATCTCTGCGGATACATTACTTTTTAAAGAATAATGAATAGGCTCCTCATCATTCATTAATATGATAACGGAAAACAAATTATATTTATAGAAGTACCTTAGCCAAAACTCTTACAGCATGATCAAAGGATCATGCTGTGCCGACCCCACATAGGGTGGGATAAGGGCAGGAAGATGATGATGATGAAATAACTTTGACATTTTATAAATAGACACGTCATACGCCGCAGTAAAAGGTGATTTTAATAAGAATATGGTAAATAAATTATGTGCGCTATACATATACAAGTACTATCAAACGGTAAAGGAAAACATCGTGAGGAAATCGGCATGTCGTAGAATCTAGAAAGTTCAAAAACATGAGTCAAATGCACGAAGGGAACCTACGAGTCTTTCACCGCACTGGTTCGAAAGAACTACAAAATATTTTTTGAAAGGTTCTCGATTTATTACTACCCTTTTCAATCTCAATAAAACATGGACATAACAATAATTCGAATTATTGGTAGAATGTAGCACGTTTTCTCCTTAATATTAGAAAAAAATTAGGTTGTAGCAAAGTCACTTTGCGTGTAACAAAGTTGCTAGACGCTAAATGCCGCTAAATGCCGCTACAGGCTGACGTAAGCGAATAACACTAGACCACCATTGTAAGCTGGCTAGTTAAAAGTTACTGCTTTTAAACCACCCAATTACTGCGTGGGACTGGTAATGTTCTATTTAGGTGTGTATCTACATACACTCTTATCACGCTCGTATTCATATGGTGGGCAGAGCCACAAGTAATCATAAAAAAACTTGCAGCCATTCCTGATTCAAGTTTCAAGATGGATATCGTGAACCATGGTGACAGATGATCAGCCCATCGCCCATATAGATAGATGGTCCATCATGTTGGAGAGGATACCATCCCTTAGTCGATTTTTACTTTTACGACATGCTCGGGGAGAGAAGCAGCTAAACGCATTATAAGTTTTTTCTTTACTCCCATTCCAGCAAAGAATTCTCTCTTTTTTCTCTCACCAAGCATGTTGTAAAAGTTGACGAAGGGATAGTATTCTCTCCAACAATGGCCTGATCACCTGTCACCATGGTTCACCATACCCATCTTGGAACTTTGAATCAGGAGTGGCTGCAAGTTTTACTATGATTACTTGCGGTTCTGCCTACCCCATTAGGGATACGGATGTGATAATATGCATGTAGAGCACTGGTGGTCTAGTTGGTAGTGACCCCGCCTTCCGATCCTAAGGTCGTGGGTTCAAATCCGGTCGTGTACTAATGGATTTTTCTGTGTGAAAAATTTATGTACGCTATACCAGTACTCTCAAACGGTGAAGGAAAACATCGTGAGGAAACCCGCGGCTTAGTCAGCTCCGCACGTATTGACCATGTCTTTCCTGTGGACAAGGCCGACTAAGACGAGAGGATGGAATAGGTGCTGGGCAAGGCTACTCCATCTTAATTCGTCCCGGGCACTACAGCGTCCCGTCTGTGAAGGTAAAAGTTGCCTCCTGACGCTGTATAAATCATCTACTATAGATGGTAAAATGCCTAGTTTTTTTAATATGCATGTATGTATTTCGGTCCACACCCCCACTGTCTCGCCCCTCACTCCTCTCTCCACCAAGTAAACGCTAAAAATGATAGATAGATAAACTCTTTATTATGTATAACAATATGAAACAAAAACAGATAACACAAACGGCGGTCTAAAATGCTTACATCGAATCCAAAAGCAATGGTTTTAAAAAAACGAAAACCAAGGTATTGACAATTAAAAGTTTACTGCCCCCACCATTAGGGTAAGCCTTAAGCCGCCCAATTACCGCCCGTGACAGCTATGACAGCCAGAAGCACGCGTGGCCGCTCTAAAAATAAACAAGCCTTAGATGGTCTATTTTTAAAACCTCTTTTTTAGTTATGGATTATTTTGTTACAGTCGGCACTAGTGTAGTTATGAATTATTTTTTTTAACTTATCTGCTGGACTGCGAGTAAAGAAAAAACATAGAATGCGTCCAGCTGCTCCTCTCCCCGAGCATGTCGTAAAAGTTGACTAAGGGATAGTATTCTCCAACATGATGAGATACAATAAGCAAGTATTCCCAAGGAGCGTTGACGTCAGGCAGGCGGCCGGTCATAAAACGCCTTAGCCAAAACTGTTGCAGCATGATCCAAGGATCATGTTGTGCCGACCCCACATGGAGTGGGATAAGGGCAGGAAGATGATGATGATGAATATTTTTTTAAGGAATTGCATTTGCTATATAAATTGTACAATTAGAAAAACAGGTGCCTAGGCGCATCTTAAATTCTTTCACCACACTGGTTTGAAAGAACTAGGCACGACTAGATAGATAGGTAATATTATATAAATTATTTATAACATAGTTTAAAGTGATATCAAATCCTGTGTAGTCCACAATATTTCTTTATTTACTTAAAATTAACTTTGTATGGACATAAATCGTATTGCAATTGTCAAAACTATGAGCAAGTTATAATAATAAAGTCCCTTTAAGACAAGTAAGTCTATGATAAGAATAATAATTAGAAAAAAATAAAACTCAAATTGTTCAATCTTGATAATAATATCAAAATAGTCTACTGTTTTGATATTGGAATACATAATACTATGTTCGCGATGTTCTAACATCTCGTCAGGGTAAACCACCCTATTAGTGACATAGCTATGACAGTTGACAGGCCAATGTCCGCGGACCCCCTGCAAACGGACGCACGTTTCCGCTCCTAAAATAAACGGGCATAAATAGATAGGCACGTAATGGACGCATTTACCCTACTGTAAGGACTTGCGAGGTGATTCATGGTGGAAATATTCTCCATATGTTTTCAACTTTCGTTCAGTTATGAAACTTTGCTTACGCCGTGTCTGTTCGAATTTGTTTTGTTACACTTACTAAGACAGGACATTTGTTACAGGCTAATATCACTGAAATAGACCTTGAGAATAAAAAAACAAATGGTATGATTGTTAAGTGTGTTTTTAAAGTTATGAAAAAACTGTTTTTTGTTCAAATTCAATACCAATAACAGCTCTCTCAAACAGCGAAGGAAGTCATCGTGAGTGAAATCGTGAGAGAAACGGGTATGTTGTAGAATCTAAAAAGTTCCGAAAACATATCTCGAGTGCACGAAAGGAGCGTTTTTAAGACGCATTTCAGTACCACAAAACATATACACAGGCACCAAAAAAACTAGTGACACGATTAGTACCTAGTAGTATTCAAATCCAATAAGCACTAAAATTCTGTGTATAAATAAAACATTTGCTCCATAAGTAGAATTCCCGAACGGAAAAGTCTGGGAAAGAACAATAAACCCTTGGAATACCGCTCACCGTGAAAACGGACGCAAGGAATGTGAAAAGAAAAATAAACAGCTTATCAGAGGCGCAGTGCCTTGCAGTAAGCAGAACGGAATTTCAATTTTGAATTTGATCGAGTTTGCGCGTCGGCGTCGGCGGAAACGCCACCCGCCTTCCGCCGCGCACTTCCTGTGACGTCCGTCTGGATGGAATGCCCAACTCACACAGAATTGTAACATTATATATATCGTCACTGGAAAGGCAAAATTACGTAAGCGCCAAAATGGCGCCAAAATAGGCATATCGAGTTATTGTCCTAAAATAGCAGTCCAAATACAATAATATGAATTGCTGGACATAGAAAATGAAAAAAAGAATGAAATCTTACGTTGACGTCATTAAAATTCGATAATTAGGTAGAAAGTTATGACTAAAAATCAAAAAAAATGAACTTTAAACGGCTTTTTCTCGATTGGCGCTTACGTAAATTTGCCTTTCCAGTGACATATAGATATATATATTTTTTTCACTTATCTTACTTATATTATAAATGCGAAAGTTTGTGAGTTTGGATGTTTGGATGTTTGGATGTTTGTGCCTCAATCACGCCTAAACGGCTGAACGGATTTGAATGAAACTTGGAATATACATAGTACATATACTGGATTAACATATAGGCTATTTTTATCCGGGTACCACGTGAGCGAAGCCGCGGGCGGCAGCTAGTTTATCATAATAATAAGTTTACAAAAGTGCTTAACTAAAATAGCACCACGAAAACCACTAAGGTTTGTAAAGTTGATGCTACATGAGTCTTAGATTTAATTAATTGTTAGGTACGAACTAGGTAGGTAATTATATTATACTAATGGTAAGAATGTAGGTAGCTGTAAAGTGACTTTATAAAATATTGAAGCGCTCCTGGCGTAGCTTGCTTATACGTTCTTGATTGATCGTTGAAGTTAAGCAACGGTGTGTGCGGTCACAATTTAACGCAAGTGGCATTATGAGCTGAGCGCTTCCGTGCTTCGGAGGGCACGTTAAATTGTCGGTCCCGGTTTTTAAGTTGTCAAGCCATGGCGGAGGCCTCTAGGCGGCCTAAAAACACCGTCACAAGAACTGGCCACTAACTCATACGAACTTACTTACTTACTTAACATTATATTGATAACTCGGTAGTTACAGTTCTGTGTATTGTCGTATCCAGCCATATAACAAATATTTTAGTTTGTATTCAAAGAAATCCGCACTTTGTGCGCAATTGACAGAGTTTTTTTTATATGCAATGCGGCATAAAATGACTTCACTCTGCAAATATTAAATACTAGAATCTGCCTGGGGCTTCGTTCGCATTTTACGCGAAAAAAGTATCTTATATGTGATTCTAAGTTACGAACCATGCATATTCCAAGTTTTATTTATATCTGCTCAGCTGATTCAATGAATAATCAGGCAATAATGGGTACAGAGGAGAACCAGTGTTTTTAAATGAAATAAAAATAATGAATAATTTAATTATTCAGATGAATTTCGTTTTGAGCTTGAATAAGTCTTAAGGTAGTAGTAAGATCTTAAGGTGTTTCATGTATCTTTCGCAATTTCTTTTTATTAAAAAATATATAAAGTAACATTTTGTTTTACATAAAAAAAACATCTTACAAGCCTACCTATGCACTATTAAGTCTTTTGTTCTACTTACCTTTGTTTTTTTGCTGTTCATGAGAATCTGAAAAGAAAAAAAAATTATTAAAAAATATCCTTAGATCGTTATTGGATTTATTCAATGCTGAATTTTTGGAAAAAAAAATTATGTTGTTTTCCGACGATGTTATAAGAAGGTAAGAAAACACACCTATCCATTGACTATGGAATCTAACTTGGCATCAAAAATATCTGTCTTCCTCCCTTGTCAAGCCAACACGTACCTACATACGTACAGTCATCTATAAAAAAGATTGTTGTTTGAAGATTGTTGTACCTGACTGTACCTATACAATGATTGGTTCGTCTTACTTCTATTCCATTCGTTTCTATCGCCTTTGAAATCAACTGAGCACGTAAATTCAATACGTGACAACTCGGGAACTGATCTGGTTTAAAATTTTGTTTCGAATTTATTTGGTAAGTAGACAAGGATTTACTAAGAAGTATGTTTTCTTTTTAAATTTATTATTATATGGGACGAGTAGTAATTTTGAAGCTTATTGATCGTGTAGTTTTTTTGGTTCTATTTGTTTACTTATTCGAATGAAATTCCATTACATTGTAAGTATTTTTGTACTCATAATAACAATTGTTTACACAGCGCCGCCGAGGACGTCCTTTGAATATTGAAAGGACTGCAAAAATCGACAAAACGGAATTTCAATAGCCCAAGGAAAGGTAACCGTGTTTCGGTCCCATTTCGCAGACTTTTAATTTTCCTTGGGATAATTTGAATGCCCGTTTGCGAAATTGTATCGTTCCTTCTAATTGGGAATTACAAGTTCACAGAGATACGTATTGGAAACCAATAAAAAAGTAGCTATATAGCTAAAAGGATTTTTTTCTCTAGAATATTATTAGAACTCGTAATAAAAGTGCCAATTATTTATTTTATACCTGACTCTACAAGGATTCTTTATTTTCCAACATTTATGATTAATATAGGATTGGGACAACATAAATGTTCTATTCTCTCACTCCTTTAAGCATACAATGCATCCACTTTATTTGGTCTACTTCAACCTCAACTATTTTCTATGTACTTTTTTTATAACTGTACACTCCACGACTTGGTTCGCTTCAGTGGCGGATTTACACATTTCCCAAGTATAGGCTATTGAAATTTTGCCGCCCTTATCTCTACAATTATAAATTATCAGTTCCTAGATTATCTTTACAATCCAACAATTCGCTTCAAGTTGCACAGGAAATAGTTTTTGGGAATGTTTCTGAAAAAATTAGCCAAAAAGGCATATTTGGCAAAGGCCGATTTTTGGTTGGGGCCTGGTGAACTGGGTGTATTACCATAGAATATAAAAGTTTGCGGTACCGTTGAATGTATAATGAAAGGGAAAAGGGAAAAGGGAACAGTCATAGGAAAGATGTCTTGTGGACTTCTAGAGAGATCACATCAGAAACCCGTCTACAGAAATCTTTTCGATTTGTATAAGACGGCAAAAAAAATCGGTTCTCAAATTTGCCGCCTCTAAAATCTGCCGCCCTAGGCTCAAGCTTAATTAACCTGCTGGTAAATCCGCCACTGGTTCGCTTTGAGGTTTGAGTTGAATTATTTTATTTATTTGTAAGACTAGGCTATGCGTTGTCAGTCAGTCAATCAGTTAGTAACGTAAGAGTTTTATATATTTAGAAGAAGATAAGTGTGAATGCTGAAACCATTAATATACAAAAACGAGTGTTGATACATCGCGCAATGCGACACCCCACGTGCGAACGTGCGTCCCGACTGCAGGTTATGTCTAAATATAACCCAACCAGGGTTTTAGTTCCCAGTTTAGCACCCTGGTTTATAATAATCTGCGGGCGTAATATAACGGCCGTAACGATGCCGTAATATTTTTTTTGTTTATTCCACAAGCAATTGACGACCTCGGTGGCGAGGCGGGCAAATTCTCGGCTGAGACGCTCATGCATCGCGTTTACAATGGATAGTGTTCTGAGGAATTGTTCGGATTAATCTATCCAAAACGACGGCGAAATCGACCAGGACGATAAGAACAGAATGAATGCGGGATGGATGAAATGGCGACAGGTCTCAGGAACAACATGTGATCGGCGAATGCCCCTTAAACTTAAGGGGAAAAATCTACAAAACGATCATAAGACCTGTCGTACTGTATGGATCTGAGTGTTGGGCAACCAAAGCGGTGGATGAAAGAAAAGTGCATGCTACGGAGATGCGAATGCTGAGATTGCTGAGTGGTGTTACTAGAATGGATAGGATACGGAATGAGTACATCAGAGGAAGTTTGAAAGTAGCGCCAGAGACAGAGAAGATGAGGTGTAATAGGCTAGCGTGGTATGGGCATGTTATGCGGAGAGATGTTAGTCATGTTACAAGGCGAGTGATGAATATGAATGTGGATGGATATACTGCTAGAGGAAGGCCATGGAAAAGATGGATGGATTGTGTGAAAAAGGACATGCGTGTGAAAGGTGTGAGTGCTGAGATGACGAGTGATAGGAGAAAATGGAGGAGGTAAACATGTTGTGCCGACCCCACCTAGTGGGATAAGGGCAGGAAAATGATGATGAATTCCAGCCGCTGATTTCCGCAATCGTACACAGCGACAGCAGTACATAATTGACATCTACAATAAAACTACATTATGGTCGCCATATTGCAGTCGTCGATTGTTAGAAACAATTCGTTAAGGCGATGACTTGTTTATGTTTCTAAGATAAGTCAAAGTAAACCAAGTTAACTCTAAGCTGGGGTACACTTGAAAGGTTTTCCCGCTTGCTTTGGCACCATCTGGCCGAGACTTTGAAAGGATCTTGTGCTTATTATAATTTTGTATTTACATTTCCTCATTATATATCTTTAGGTTACTCTTTAGATTATCTGTTTGTCGTTTTCACGGCAAAATCATTTAACAGACTTTGTTTTTTGTTACTTCTCTGCTGGACTGGAAGTAAAGAAAAATCATTATAATTATATATTTTGTGCACATGTTTACGAACTTGTTTTTTTGTTTTACGACATGCCTGTTTCCTAACGATGTTTTCCTTCACTGATTGAAATTGGTATTGCGCACAATAGAAAAATCCATCGGTGCACAACCAGATTTGAACCCACGATATTAAGATCATAAGACAGGGTCACTACCACTCATTTTTGTTATAGACATTGTGGTTTCCGCTCTTTAATTCGTACCGTAATAGTCTTTGACGGACTCCAAATTTTACTTTGTACGAAATTATGTCTATCTGAAATATTCACGGAAAAACTGCTGAGTTCATTTTGATTCTTATTATGAACATAATTATGTTCTCTGCATTAGCAGTTGAATTACGATCGCATTAGGGTAAAGTAGTATAATGTTTTGCAGTACATTTTCTTTGCGTTCTTTTGTGCCGGAACGGCAACGGTCAGGTTATAGAACGGGGTAGTACCGGTTAGAGACTTACACCTGAATCCTAAGGAAAAAATAACTCAATGCGGATGAAGTTGGGACCAGCTAGTAAGCAGTAACCAAAATCCGGCAGCGTCTGTCTAGGAAACTGTCATCATCATCATCATCTTCCTGCCCCTTTCCCACTCTATGTGGGGTCGGCACAGAGTTTTGGCTAAGGTGTTTTATGACCGGCCGCCTGCCTGACGTCAACCCTAATTGGGAATATTTGCTTATTGTACCTCATCATGTTGGAGAGGATACTATCCCTTAGTCGACTTTTACGACATGCTTGGGGAGAGAAGCAGCTGGCAGCGAAGAAGTAAAGGATAATGTATATTCTCTAAAAAAGAGTATGCTACTCTTTTTTAGAGAAAATACATTAAGGTACTCGTAAGTGCCTGCCTACATGTAGGTACTTGGGGGCTTACATAATGTAATCCCTAGGCGTGATAAAAATCCTCAAGTCTTCAGATCCATAAGGTCTTTGAGAGGTCTCAGTACTCTCTGGGTATAGACCGAGCGAACAAGAGTGATCGAAAACGACCAATTGCGAATCTGCGATAGACCGGTATAATTTTCTTTTAAGTTTGAAACGTCAGAGAAGGTATTGTAATTTCGATATAACCTCAGATGTAGGTACTATTGTTATTACTATTGTCGACATAATAATATTTTCATAACTCATGGGAGAATCCATTGTCTCCTGAAACACAGTATTACTAGTTCAGGAGCCTAAGGATTCATTTATTTTGTAACATAATTGTTATGCCAATAAATTGTCTGATTTGATTTGATACACCTAACTTTTTTTGCTGCCAAAGATTTATAAATTTGTTAACAAAAAACAGCGTTGCCATGATATTCCATCCATTATTCGTTAGTTGGATAGGAATCGAGAATAAGACTTAGACCCTTAGGACAAAGCCATTAATGCTCTCGTTAAAACGTCCACATTGATTCGTTTGTGTTCGCGAGCGAGCGAACGGACGCTAAAGGCCGTCACATACGTAGCTATAATATACATATATTACAGCAAGTCATATTACGATATATTTTCTATAGCAATCTTCAAGTGAACACAGACCCCTGTGGTGTCTGTGATGGCCTTAAAGCTTGCTTTCTTCGTCTGTCGCTGGCTTAAAGAGGGTTAACCAAACCCACTCGAGAGTTTGTGTGCCTTATTTCCAAACTTCCAACAATCCAAATCTATTTGTGATTGATTCAAAACCACATTAGCTCTTATGAAAAAGTAATACTGAACTAATGTTAGAGCTCGTTATGGTCGAATAATCAAAGTCGGCGTGCCCTTTGATGTCTAAATGATTTATACAAATGCTCTCTGCTCGCTCAAGTATTTTATTATAAATATAAGCATGTTATTAACTGTAAAAGGTCACTCGAAATCTACTATGTATGAACCAAGATTTTGTTTTCTAAGAGCGTTTGTTCTCCGTCGTCAGAGACATGTTTAAACCGGAAATTAGTCGTGCAATCGGGCAAATCCTATGGTCGTTTGCTTATGCCTCTCGTGTGTTCCATTAAAACGCCATCTTGAAAGCGACTGTGAGCCATTTTTCCTCATACTTCTGGCTAGTTGTGTCACTAGTTCTTTCGAACGTGTGAGAACTTAAAGTGCGCCTCAAAGGCTCCTTTCAAAATGTTCCTCATTTTAAGATCTCACGTACCTATTGAAACAGGCGAATGACATGTATTCACTCAGCTGTATACCCTATAGGTAAACAAAGGGGTATTCCTAAAATATATTAATATACTTGCTTACCCTAATAGGGGTTGGCTAATGGAATCGAGATGGTTATAGAGAGGGTCAATCGTAAACCACGATGTATTTTTAAGGTAAGTCAGGTTTTATGTTGCCCATAAAATAAATGCTTTGTTTCTTCTATCAACCACCTACTATAATTAGTTGGATGGAAAAACAACATAGCATCAAAACATTGGTAACCTCGGTGGCGTGGCGGGCGAGTGCCCGGCTGAGACGCAAAAGGCGCGGGTTCGATTCCTGCTAGGAGAGAAATGTTCTGCAAATATTTTTTTCGGGTCTGGGTGTTGTAGTAATTGTGTTATTTTAAGTATGTGTTTACAAAAAAAACGTACCTATATAAGTATTCTATCAGCCGTTTTGTGTCCATAGCACGAGCTTTCCTTAGTTTGAGGCTAGATGGCGCTGTGTGAAATGTCCACAAATATTTATATATTTATTATTTATTTCAAGTAACATAAATAATTCTTGACCCACACTAGAGTTCCTGTGTGGGTATCACAGAAATTAGTACAAGTATTAGGAGAACATGAAATCATTTCTCCTGCAGATATCGAATCCGCACCGTACAGCCGGGCACTGCTACGTCGAACAAGCCGAATTCGTCAAACAAGCCTTTTACCGAGCGAGCTCAATTTTTTTTGTGTAACGTATGGTAATTTTTTTACTTGTATTTAACCTTTTTCAATTTTATTAAACATTGTCAAATTCCTAGTTTTTCCATTGTCTCTCTATGTTTCATTTATGAAAATTCAAAATGACGTTTTCATGAAAACCAATTAGCATAAAACACGAAAACTACTTCCGTATTTTATGAAAATTAACTACGTTAAAGCCCTCAGCGCATCACAACTTTGAAATAATGAATATAATTACTTTCCTGTGCAATTTCATTTAAAATTATAATTATTTGCCATTAGCATAATAAGAAAAGTTTCCGGGCATGACAATCAGAAACGAAATTGACGTGTAATTGGTTCCTAGCACATACATTATGTAGCCTTAATCTTAAGACTTCCTAAGCTAGATGTATAAGAAGGTTAATTTTTCGTTCATTTACCGTTGAACTTTAGGGTTTTCAGTCATATTAGTTATTTCAAATGAGTGCATTAAGTGCTAATAATGGTATACCGTCACCATCAAAAAAATTCTGAGCTTCTCTGTGATTTTCAGCGTTCATTTTAATCAGTTTTACTGTTGGTAATTTTTAGCGTCCCGAAGGGTACCAACGAGACCCTATAACAAGTATATACTAAGCCCCCGCTGTTCGTCCGTCCGTTTGTCAGGCTATATCTCAAGAACCGTAATAAACAGAGTTGAAATTTTCACAGAGTGTGTATTGTTATATAACGTTGAAATAACAAATAACAAAATTATAATAAAAGGAGGCACATACAATAAACATTAATGTACATGTACGATGGTACGGAACCCTTTGCGTGCGAATTCAACTCGCTTTTGATCGGTTTTTTTTACAGACAATGGGTAATTTTTATGATTGTTCATTTTTTCGGACATTGATTTAGGACCTTTGGACATTACCCGTGCGAAGAGCTATTTTGTTATTTAATCCAGGTCAAAGGAAATAAAAAGTTTACAGAGGTATCGAAAATCAAGTTACGTATTCAGTGGGTACCTTACCGCCATACGAAAATCGTAACCGAAGGTTTGAAATCACAAATAAATCTGATGAACCAATCATAGGTGTGTACGGAAAGATAAAATCATTTCGACCAATCACAGAGCCGGGAGCCAGAACCGTTAACGATCTAATAACAGCCCGGGGCAAAGGTCCACTGCTCATAAAATTGTACCGAATAAATCCCCCTATCGGTTCTCTCGCGTCATTACCCACTACTCGATTACAGGGCAGAGAGAACAGCTAAAAACAGAATAACTTAAAAAAAAAACTACTATGAACATTTATTTAGTCACGATCATAAATTATTCATAATTTCAGGTACATAACAAGCGATCTTAATAACTATTTGCTCAGCCAGAACCTGCCTTTGTAGACGTATGAATATAAAACATTTAGAATTATTGAAATAATTTAAGAAAATGCATCAAATACTAAAATAAGTAAATTAATTTAAATCGTAAACGTCAAAATGTAAAACACCATAGTCAAACAAAAAGTCATAGTCTAATAATCTTATTATTACATAAAATAGTCTTATCATTACAATTTAACATAGTAAAATAAATAAAACATATATTTATATAACACTAGTTTCAGCCCGCGGATTCGCTCGCGTGGTACCCGTACAAAAAGTAGCCTGTATTTTAATCAAGCACATATACTATGTATATTCCAGGTTTAATTCTAATCCGTTTAGACATATCCTCATTAACTTTCACATTTATAATTATAGTAGGATACAGTGTTTTTTTTTAACTGGGATAGTATGGGGAAATCCAATACCAGAAGAGATACAGGAAAAATGTCTCAGGAACCATTTACTCTTATTTGTGAAAACAATTTTGGCATAGTATTTTTTTTCGCCAGGTGCGAGTTTGCCACGAAAAAATACTAGAAATTAAAACATGTTCAGCTGAAAATGTATAGGTATACGCGTCTTGAATCACAATGGTCACAATTACGTTTGACATGATAGAGGAAACAGGCTTCTTCTTCGCTGGAATTCGCTTGAAAGAAAAAACATGGAATGCGTCCAGCTGCTTCTATCCCAGAGCATGTCGTAATAGGCGACTAAGGGATAGTATCCTCTCCAACATGATGAGATACAATATGCAAGCATTCTCAAGGAAGGTTGACGTCAGGCAGGCGGCCGGTCATAAAACACCTTAGCCAAAACTCTTACAGCATGATCCTTGGATCATGGAGAACTCTTACAACAGGATCCTTGGATCATGCTGTGCCAACCTCACATGGAGTGGTACAAGAGCAGGCAGATGGTGATGATAAAGGAAACAGGCTGTTCTCAACGTCACTGTGGCTCAACTCACTCGTTCCTTGCAATTTGATTTCAACGCCGTTTATTGTATCGGGCGTTATTATCAGCTCGTTATGATTCGATTGAAGTAACAAAGAACATTTTCATCGCAGATTTATTCCTCATTCAGATTTATTGAAAAATTGGCAAGGAAAATGAGTAATTTATGAATTGTTATAAGAGATCACCGAGTTTACACAAATGGTATTCGATTTGAAAAGGTGGTATTTGTAGAACTCACGTGTGTCGTATTGAATGTGTAATTTTTCATTTTTCTTTGAGAATCGGTGGTCTACACCATACTGCGCTCCAAAACAAAAATCGCTGACGTTGGTCAGAAAGCAGCCACTTTGAAGTGGAACTGGGCAGGGCACGTCTGCCGTATGTCGGATGACCTATGGGTGAAAACCACTACCGAGTGGGCTCCTAATGGTGGTAAACGGCATCGTGGCAGACCAAGACTGAGATGGCGGGATGACTTGGACTCATTCATGAAGGATTGGTCCTCCAAAGCACAGGACAGAGAAAGGTGGAAGGGGGATAGGGGGGCCTTTGCCCTGCAGTGGGACGATATGGGCTAATAATAATAATAATTGGTGGTCTAGAGTTAGTGACCCCTTCTTCTGATCCTAAGGTTGTTGGTTCAAATCCAGTTGTGCACCAATGGAATTTTCTGTTCGAAAAATTTATGTACTCTATCCCAGTATTTACTTTCAAACGCTGAAGGAAAACATCGTGAAGAACCGGCATGTTGTAGAATCTAAAAAGTTCGAAAATATGTGTCAAATGCACGAAAGTAGCTTTTGAGGCGCACTTTTAATCCTTTCACCATACTGGTTCCAAAAAACTAGTGACAGCTTCGCCACAGAGGAAGTCTAATACCCACGACACAAGGAATTCTAGTGTTGGGTGGAATAATTAAATTAAAACATTGCAGGTCTATGAAAGAGTTTCGTAGTAAGTACAGTTCGCTAGCAATGACAAAGGTGAAACTTCAGGCAAAACCTGAATAATTAAGAACTTACTGGTACCCACATCACGCTAAGTATGATTGGGGCTTCGGTATGATTCGGGGGAGTTCCCTAGTTAGTAGATCTACCAAGTTGAGGCACTAACGAGCCACTATTTGCTGTAAGTGGCTTTAATCACCAGTTATGGTATAAAGAAGATTATTAATATACCTAGGCACTACTATCGATCGTGTCATAATTTATTTTGGACCAGTGTGGTGAAAGAATTTAAAGTGTACCTCAAAGGCTTCTTTCGTGCATTTGACACATGTTTTCGAACTTTTTTATATTTTCCTTCAGCGTTCGAGAGTGAGTTTAGTGCACGCTGTAAAAGTTTTGGCTAAGGTGTTTTATGACCGGGCGCTTGCCTGACGTCAACCCCCTTCGGGAATACTTGCTTATTGTATCTCATCATGTTAGAAGGGATGATTATCTCTTAGTCGACTTTTACGACATGCTCGGGGAGAGAAGCAGTTGGACGCATTCTATGCTTTTTCTTTACTCCCAGTCCAGCAGAGAAGTAGCATGTAAATATGCATGGATTTATTTTATAAAAGCGAAATTACTTTACTCATATTTCCCGTACCTTTGTGAAGCTCGAAGTCTGATTCGATAGATGTCGTTTGATGCAAACCGAGTGTGAATAAGACACTGGCGTAATGGGGAAGAAACACTGATTTCGCGTTACATAGTGCTTCACTATCCATTGGAGCTATATTCCAATTGACTTAACATTTCTTAGCCCTTATGTACTTAGAATTTATATGTACGTATATATCTCTACAAAAATAATAATAACTAAGGCCTTTTACCATCAATAGTAGATGATTCGACGATGATGATCTGACGGCCTCGGTGGCGGGCGATTGCTCGGCAGAGACGCAAGAGGCGCGGGTTCGATTCCCGCTGCGGAAGAAATGTTTGCATGTTCTGTAAATATTTCTTCCGGGTCTGGGTGTTGTGGTACCATGGTACTCGTAGTTTCTGATACCCACGACACAAGGAATCCTAGTTTAGACTATTGCTCTCAAAAATAACAATAATAATAAAACAAGGTAAATAATCACCAAAAGCGAGAAATTTTCAGTCGATATTGAGTTGTTTACATTTTCCAAAATTCCAAATTGCTAATTTGTGAATAATTTGTAATTTGGTTTTGTACCAACAGTAATTTGAAATTACTGTTAGTACGAAGAAAAAATTGCACCCCTGTTCTTGAATACGAGCCTAAGTAAATGGAGCAATTTTTAAGTTCCTTTTATAAGCACGTAAAAACCATTGCCAAGGGCAAATTCTCTAAAATCTTAAACGACCCGACACGGATATAGGGAATATGAATTTGACTTGAAAAACTACTTTAATCATTAAGCAATAAAATTTTAAGAGAAAAGTACTAGGAGAGCATAACCTAACCATTAAGTTCCTACATACTTAAGGTACTTTTATACCTAGTACTTTTATTTACTGTATTCGATAAGATTTAAAGTCAACCGCCACCCTATACCCTATATACCCAGACCAAAGAAATAGAAAAGACGGCGCGCCGCGAAAAACAAAAGTGAAGCCACCTTTTTATCTATGTGTGTCTCTCTCTCTCTCTCTCTCTCTCTCTCTCTCTCTCTCTCTCGGTTTGAGGTTTTGTGTTCCAAGTAACCTAAAATTCATAGTATAATAATTAAGAATCGATGTTATTTAGAGTACTTACAAATGAAAAGTGATTCCGTAAGACTTTTTATGGGATTTACTTCTGTTTTTACAAGTTTTCAGTATACAGGAAGGCATAATTCTATTTTTAAGACTCGTGACGTACTATGAGCGATGAGCATGGTTTTAGTGTAGGTGTGTGCGTGAGCGTGTATATTTACTTGCAGGAGCACGGTTTTGTGTGGCTTCACTTATGTTGTTCGCGGCGCGCCGTCTTTTCTTTTTATTTGGTCTGAGCCTATAATATATACCCTATGACTATTGACCATCTCACCAGAGTTGACATAGTCACTATAATCTAGTAGAAAATATGTATGGGACTGACATAAGCGATCGCTTGATGCCAATTCCATCCATTTTTGTCTCAGGGCCAAAGGTAGATTGCCATACTGAGGTTTTTCTGTCAACAAAATGTATGGTGCTTTTCGACAACTTGAATGTGTCGCGGGAATTGAACCGAGGTTATATAGGACGTATTGACAACAGTGACTTGGCTACAAGCTCAGTCATTTCTAGCTTCTCTTCTTCTCCGAAGTAACAGAGCGTAAGGCCAAATTAAAGGGCGCATTATTTACGTAGCCCTCTTAAACTCGTATTTAATTTTACTCCAACACACCTGTGGCTTTGTTTACTTTGCCCTAATGTTCCTTACAATTCCTTTGTGACAATTTTGTTATGTAAATAACTTGTACCGTTTGTTTATTTAAGCAACTAATTATTTTAAGGGCCTCTTGAGTACGTTTAAATCACTATGTTTTTAATTAATGTGGGTAGAAGAGTAAAACAGTTGGTTGTTTATAATGGAATGCTTAAAGTGAGAAAATTTTGAGCTGGTTGCTATTCGTAAGGCATGAATTATACACAAATGGCGGAGTCGTGGCGTGAACGTTTTCTTTATAATGGACGTTTTCCACGTCGCCTATAATGTGCATCATTATATTTAAACTATATGCTGCCTGCGGCTTCGCTCGCGTGGTACCCGGATAAAAATAGCGTATATGTTAATCCAGATATGTACTATGTATATTCCAAGTTTCATTCAAATCCGTTCAGCCGTTTAGGCGTGAAAGAATAACAAACATCTATACATCTATGCATACATACAAACTTTCGCAGTTTATAATATTAGTAGGAAGTAGGATAACCATATCAGTGTATGAGATTTTGGTCATCTAAATTTATTATGACCATTATTCAAGGCAATTTTTCAATTTCAATTTATTTATTTCAGTACATAACCTTATATTTTAACGTAGCTTACAGTATTTAAGACCCTCTTTTAAGTATTATAATACTTGTGTCAGAGGATCTTGCTCTCACATATCTGTTTAAGTGGTAAAAATTTAAGGCTTGATATAAAGTATATTAGTATTAGTTTTATATGTAGTATATACTTTTTATACAAAAACAAAGCAAAATAAGAAAGAGAAAAGAAAAAAATAATAATAATTGTGCTTCTGTGTTATCTGTTGTGGTATGTATAATGTTGTGCGTTCGTGTGTGTGTGTGTGTGTGTGTGTGTGTGTGTGTGTGTGTGTGTGTGTGTGTGTGTGTATAGCATTTAATTTTAGTTTATTTCTAAGAGGCCTTCTGCCTCCTCATAGTTTTTCGTTAAAAGCCAATTAGAAATTATTGTCTTGCAATGACAATAACGCTTTGGGTATATATCTAAGGATTTATTGATTAAGTTGTATAGGTGTTCTGACTGTTTTTGGTATTGGTTGCTAGCATACGTGGTTTTTGTAATATGTATTTTTACTGCCTTGCCTTTTCTTCTCTTTCCTGCAGTTTCCAGGACATAGACAAGGTTCTTGTGCATTCGTAATATAGTTTGTAAGATATATATTTTTCTTATTGATAGTAAGTTACAAGTGGAGTATAATGAATCTGTAGAGAATCTGTATGGTTTAAAGTACATAACCTTAATCAGAGACCTTTGGGCTCTTTCTATCTCTATAAATCTACACTTAGCAGCTCCACCCCATACAGGAATACAATATCTAATAATAGATTCAGCCAATGCTTTATAGATGTTTTTTAAAAGAGTCTCGGGTGCAACATGTCTTAGCATTTTAAAAACCCAAATTAATTTCCTAAGCCTACTGGATAGAGCTTCAATTTGAGCATACCACGTCAGTTTTTGATCTATGACTACTCCTAAGTACTTAGTTGAGGTTACTTTTTGTATGATCGGACAGTAACAGACATTGTGATTAGTATCATGGTTTTTGAAGTTATGTATTTTTAGTTTAAAGTCAATGTCAGGTTGAGTTGTATTGTATATAGTGTGGCACATATAATTAGTTTTTGAGGCATTTAAGGTAAGTAAATTAGTTCTTAACCATTGATAAACCTTGGCTAGTCCTAATTCTGATCTTTCACGAACCTTATCCCAAGACGTATCAGTGAAGACCACTGCTGTGTCGTCAGCGTAGGAGAAAATTCTTGCGTTATCTATTTTCATATTGCATAAGTTATTAATATAAATGAGAAATAGTGTTGGGCCTAAGACACTTCCCTGGGGAACACCATAGGAAATATTCGCGTCTTCGCTGATAAAGTTGCCTATTTTTACTTTTTGTTTCCTGTCATTTAAATAATCTCTAAACAGGGCTAATGGAGTATCACGAATTCCAATGTTCTCTAATTTTTTAATAAGAATTGGTACATGGACAGTGTCAAATGCCTTTTTTAAATCTAGATATACAGTAAGACATTTTTTCTTGCTATCGACTTGATCTACAATAAATGAGGTGAATTCTGTTACTGCGTCTTCAGTTGATCTACATGTTCTAAAACCATACTGTGATTCTGATAAGAGATTGTATTTATCTAAATATTTAAGTAGACGAGAGTTTATTAATTTTTCTAATAGTTTTGATATAGCAGGTAAAACAGATATTGGTCTGTAGTTGTTAACATCGTCCATGTCACCGCTTTTAAAAACTGGTGTTATAATAGATTGTTTAAGAAGTACGGGAAATATACCTTTTGTAAAACAGAGATTGGCCAGATGGCTAATAACAGGAACTAATTGATTTCTGGCTGTTTTTAGAAAACTTGTTGAAATATTATCCCAACCGGGGGCACTGTCTGATTTAAGACTCATTAGTGTATTATAAACCTCCGTATAGTCAGTCTCCAAAAGTACGAAAGAATTTGATTGAGGCAAAACGTGATCAGAGTGCTTTTGGGTTGTTGAAGCTGTATCCTGTAGTATTTCCTCCGCTAGGTTTTTGCCTATGTTAGCGAAGAAGTTATTTATATAATTGGCTGATTCTGCAGGAGAAGATTTTATGTTTAATAGTTTAATGTTATCCTGTTTAGATTTATTCATATTAGTTATTGATTTGATATTTTTCCAAAGAGTTTTAGAGTTTTTTAGAGACCCAGTTAATTTTCCCCTCTCGTAGTTTCGCTTAAGCTTTTTTATTAATTTATTGCAGTAGTTACGATATCTTGTGTAAGTTATTTTTAATATTTCATTGTATGGGTCTAATCTAGTCTTTTTATAAAGTTTGTTTCTGTTCCTAATGCATCTTAGTACACCAGTAGTTATCCATGGTCTAATAATACGTTTACTGCTAGGAACGTGTACAGTCTGAGTACTTTCATTTAGTGACTCTTTAATTTTATTTATGAGAAGTTCTGTTACTGTATTTGGGTTATCACAAAAGAGCAACTCGGATATGTTTTTATTGGCTAATTTTAAGACAGCTTTATTAAAATCTATTGTGGTTTTAATTTTGACACTAGTATTAATGCAGTCTTGGAACGACAGATTTAAGTATATCAAAGAATGGTCAGTAATAGTGGTATTCAAAACAGCAATTCTGATAGAACAAATATTTTTATCGAATTTAAGTATGAAGTGATCTAAACAGCTGCTTTCTCTTGTCGGAAATGTATGTCCTGGTACCAAACTGTGCATACATAACATGTTAAGATAATTATGTCTGTTTTTTCTTTCATACGACGGCTCAACTTCTTTGGGTAAGATGTTTATGTTCATGTCCCCTGTTAAAATTATATTTTTCTGTAGATTTATTACATCTAAGTGTAGGTTAAGAGAGGTAATGAAACGATCACCATTAGTATTGGAGGGGGAACGGTATATACCAAGAATTGTGCAGTTTGCTGTATCAATTTGTAAGCACGAAGCTTGATCAAGAAATATTTCCTTCACATTTCTTACAATGATTCCATTTCTGACGTAAGCCACAACTCCATCATTTTGATTTAGTTTTCGTGTTGTTGCATATGACGTATAATTTGGTAATGATGGTATTGGTTTGGCTGAATCTAGTCGGCATTCTGTTAGAATGAGTATATCCGGGATAAAACTTAGCAAACTGAGACTTACATTCAGCCCATCTAGATTCGCGTATATACTTCGAATGTTTTGGGAAAATATCGTAAGATCACTTTTTTTAACTGGTATATTTTGTGTAAGTACCTCAAGATCACATTGGACAGCATGAGCAAATTCAATATCATCTATCTCATTCAAGGTGAAAAGCGAGCTATCCATTATAAGATCTAACAGGAAGTCTGCTGGCGTTGTTGAGACCGGGCTTCATGTTTATGATTTTTATTTGTTTAGTAACTGTTTTGTGATTGGTGTATCTATCCGTATTTATTTTCGAAATTAATATTGTTGTATTTTTTAATTTGAGTTGGAGGTGTGTATATATGTATGTGCAAGCACTTGTATCGTGTGTGTAATGTAGGTGGGTGTGTGTGTATATGCAAATTACAGATAACAGTTTGACAAGTAAAACATAAGGAAAAAGAAAACACAAATTAACACTAGCTAACTGGACAGTAAGAAAAGCCATGAAATATAGTCATTTCTCTTGAAGGAGTTGTTGCACCTGGGACTCCGTCTTGATGGTTATGATCGCAGTATTTTCATTTTTTCTGACGTACACTTTACCATACGCAGTCCAGCAAAATTTATACTGCTTTGACTTAGCAAGGTCTCGTGCTAAGAAGTGTAAGCGAGAACCTTTAGGTGTCAGCTGCTCTGCGACGTAGATCGGCGTATCCTCAGATGTACGGAAACCCAGATGCAGGGCCCGCAGTTTTGTTTTGTGCTTTATGTTAAAAGCTTTACTCAGCTTCAGCATGCCTGTCTTTAACATGGTAGAGGAGGTTTCTACTATAATTGGAGTATTTTGTGAGCCATCTTTTTTTCCACGCACGCGATAGATATCCTTGATATCATCTTTCCGCATGTCGCCTCCGATATTTTTAGACAGACTCATTACCATCGCAATTAAGTCCTCTTTGGTTTCCGAAGCTTGTTTCGGTACATTTTTAATTTCAAAATTTGTTTTCCGACTTCCTATCTGCAGGTCCTCAATTCTGTTCTCCAAGGTTACTATATATTTCTTGTCTTCCTGAATCTTGCCTTCAAGTTGCTCAATTTTCTTTCTGTACTCTTCATTTTGAGTAGTGAGTAGTGTAACAGAGGCCTGTATGCTAACGTTACTTTGTTGAATAGTCGTAAGTATTTTTCGGAGTTCTTGATCTTGATTACGCAGCATGCCCCTAATTTCTTCTTTAAAACTACTTAATTCCGAATTATTCTCATTCGTTTTCTTTCTTTTGTAGCGGAGAAACGCTTTTTGGGGTGTTTTTTCAAGTTCCATTTCCGGATCGGATACTGATCTGTCAGCGTCATTCATTTCAAATATTTATTAAGCTAATCCGCAATACAATTTTTAGTCAAGATTGTAGTAAGTTAAAGCCAAACAAAGTGTAGCAGATCGTAGCAGTCAACCAGTGCAGTCCACGCGTAGCCGCTTTCTCGACGTTCGTAGAGGTTCGTAGACGCACGTAGCACGCTGGTACGAGTATGCCTGGTAGTTTCGACGCGGCCGCTCCCGTACCTCTGGTGTAGGTAGGACACCGATGGATTGCAACGCCAGCGACGCCCGGTTCGAATCCGAGCAATGTGCAAAAAGTGCGACCAAGCGCGCACTCACCCGACTTGGATGGGGCCTTCTCCGGAGACCCGAGGCGAAGCACCAAGCAGACCACTCAACAACGAAGGTTGGGGCGAAGCACCACAATCCCAAGTAGTTGCGGATAGCGCAGCGGCGACACGTCCGTTCACTTTGAAAGCCGAAAGGCAAGAGGCAAAGAAATGATCTTCATTTTTATCTTAAAAATTTAATACTTTATTAGAGAAATCTAAACTATTTACTTTGGGGGGGTCAAGTTTTACCTATACTAACCGGATGTTATAGTGCCCGGGATGCTTTTGGACGGAGTTTACTTAACCAGCGCTTATACCATCCTCTCAACTTAATCGGCCATATCCACAGAAAGGACATGGTCAATACCTACTATCGCAGCTGACTTAGCTGCGGACTACCTGTTTTCTCCAGCACAGTTTTCAGCTCTCGTTCATGTGCACACTAATTAATCAGTTCATTAAATCAGAATATTCTGTTTTCCCACCACAACAAAGTTTGAATCCAAAACCGGCATTGCTTTGTTCCCAGTCTCAAAGTCTCACTACTTTTTCACAAAGTTCTGTCAAGTGCGAGTAAGACTCACTCTAAAGGTTCCGTAAAGTTCCGTGAAAACGTTTCATTTCTTATACACTCTTAGATTTCTATCCAAGTTTGGCTACATATAGAAAAAAAGAGTTCAGATCACAGACGGCGGGTAAAGTCCCCAAAAGGCTGGCGAAGTTAACTTTATTGAATAGCCAGCCCTTGGGTCTCTTTCGGATCATTTTGATTTAATTTAATTTCGAGCAATATAAGTTTTAAGTCGTAAAATGTTGTATAAAACATACGTTTAAACTTGCTCAACCCACGTACACAGATTCCACGAAGAGAAGGTATATCTAAGTTTACACAGGCACATCTTTTTCAGTCGAGTCAATGTTCTCTTAATCACTCATGTATACGTCTATATATGGTGAGTAGGGAACCCTAAAAGCGTACTTGCTTTATGACGTCATTACGCAGTCGTTCTAATGAAGTGACTGAGGAAAGGCGTAGGTTTTGAGAGCTCTTGTCACGTCACCGGGGTTTGTGACTGACTTTGTAGACATCACTTTTGTAAAGGGGTAAGAAAATAATGACGACAGTAAACACGAGATTAAAATTATTTAACAACTAGCTGCCGCAGGCGGCTTCGCTCGCGTGGTACCTGGATAAAAATAGCCTATATGTTAATCCAGCACACGTACTATGTATCTTACTTATATTATAAAAGCGAAAGTTTGTGAGTTTGGATGTTTGTGCCTCAATCACGCCTAAATGGCTGAACGGATTTGAATGAAACTTGGAATATACATAGTACATGTACTGGATTAACATATAGACTATTTTTTGTCCGGATATCATGCGAGCGAAGCCGCGGGCGGCAGCTAGTATTCCATGTTTCATTCAAATCCGTTCAGCCGTTTAGGCGTGATTGAGGCACAAACATCCAAACATTCTCACAAACATTCGCATTTATAATATAAGTAGGATAATACGAATAAAATAAAAAATAAAGTTCGAATCGAACCCGCGACTAGGTTCAGATTACCGAGCTATAGGCTATTTTAAAGACAATTTCTGAATTAGAATGAACTTGCTCGTTAAAATACCAAGCTAAAATAACTTTAAGCATTCCTCATGCTAGAGGTCAGCTTTGCTTGTTATAAAATATGTATGAACTTACTTCTAGCTTAGATAGGTCATAGTTTAAGCTAAGTATCTAAGTTTTGCGAAACATCTTACAAGTTTAGTACCTACTTTACTGAGCATAAAAGGAGAACTTCCAAAGTATATTTAAGTAGGTATACTTTGAAAGTTGGTAGGTAGGTACTTGGAAGGAATTAAAAATGATTCTTTTAATATAAATTGAAATTTTTTTAGAGTAAGTAAAGGTACAGCTTTTAGATAATAACCATCTGAAACTGGACTATACTTACAAGATGACATTAACTCGATCACAATTTATCCAATACCTATCCAGTTGAAGCACTCGTGGCGTAGCTTCGTCACAAATTGGGATGGGTGACCGTAAGTGGCATTACGAGCTGAGCACTTCCGTGCTTCGGAGGACACGGCTTTTATGTCGTTAAGCCATGACGGAGGCCTTTAGGCGGCCTAAAAACTCCGTCACTAGAGTTGGCCACTAGCTCATACGAACATACATACATACATAGTACCTACCTATGTTGGTACGTAGGTACTACAAGATTTAAAATACCAAATTAACCATGTTAAGAAGTCATCTTACATCACGAGAAAGATCATGACTGGATACATTTTAATCAGTAATAATCAGTAATAATCCATTTATTGGTAAATTGTATTTTTACAGGTCAAATATATATATACGATAATTTATTATAATAATAAAATTATTAAAATTCCTATAAAATATAGGTACATCAACAAAATTGTAGTATTAGGTACCTACACATATAAAATCTTCTACATTATAGAACGCCTTCTCGATGAGCCACGATTTTAACCTATTTTTAAAAGATGTTAGACTGGGCGCTGCGACGACCAGCCCCGGCAGGCGGTTGTACTACTTATACATTACTACAATAACAACTAAGCGATAGTTTTTATTTCAGTCTCTTTATTTAATAATACAACACTTTATATAATTTATTTATTCAATCATTACTTCTACTTCTATATTATTATTTCTCTGCTGGGCTGGGAGTAAAAAAACTTAGAATGCGTCCAGCTGCTTCTTTGTCCGAGGATGTCGTAAAAGAAAAGTCAACTAAGGGTTAATATGATATCCTCGCCAACATAATGCACCATCTATATGGGCGATAGGCTGATCACCTGTCACCATGGTTCACCATAATCTATCTTGGGACTTTGAATCAGGAGTGGCTGCAAGTATTCTTATTTCTTGTGACTCTATCCACCCCATTATCCCTAATTTATACATATTTATTCAAAATTAGATAGGTTTAACTATTTAAATCACTTAGAATAAATTTGATTCAGTCTTTTATAAAATCCGAGAAAGAACATTATTTAGTCACAAGTTTTTTATCGTCTACATCGGAGATAGGTACAGTGCACACTGTCACGAAATTTGCTTGTGAAAAAGCATGTGTTATCAATTTGATTTAAAATGTGAAACGCCGAAATGAAGCGGTTTGATTGCATATGACAGTTGCTGTCGCATTGGCTCGGTCTCGTCTGTCTGAACGTGCCTTAACTCGGATGTACAATTATAACTTTTCCCAGTACTGACACAGCTCAAGTAAATCGGCTAGCTGCATTCGTCACATTTTTGGAAACGAAGTGCTTAATGCAGGACAATGTGTCGTTCGCATGAAATAAATAAATATTTGTGGACATTTCACACAGCGACATCTAGCCCCAAATTAAGCAAAGCCTTTACTATGGGCACCAGCTAGCTGAAAGAATACTTATATTTTATACTTAATTTTGTAAATACATACTTATAATACTACAACACCCAGACCCGGAAGAAATATTTGCAGAACATACAAACATTTCTCCCGTAGCGGAAAGCCTGTTTTTTTTCTCTTATTGTGTTTTTACTTTGTGGAACCAAAAAAATAATTTCATTTTCTTATCGCATAAACACATTTTATTAACTAAACAACAGAGTTCTACATCGATTTTAATGAGCAAAATCCACTATTCACTCTCCTCGCCTAGCGAGCATCGTTGATGGAGAGAATCGATGCGCTTTGGGAGTTAACCGGCTATTTTCCAAAGACTGTGGCATAGCAACACTGAATTAAACGGAGACAAAAGGTCGCCCACAATGAGGCGGAGTGAAAAGCGTGAAGATACGGGCTCCAGTAATGAAATCTACGTCAGACCACGTACGTTGAATTTGTTTTACCTACGGGTATTTTATTTATACCTATGTCATGTCTAAGTTAGTATAAAGAGGTTATATTCCGTTGGTAGAATGAGAAAATAATGGTTTTTCATTATCGCTTTCACAAAACCAATTAACGATGGTACTTCCTTGTGGTAGTTCCTTCCTGCTCCCTTATTCTGGATGACCAAACTAACCGTAACGTGGGCACGTTTGTGGAATCACTGTGTTATCGTATTCTATATGACAATTTTATACTGCAAAAACACGAAACGGCGCGTCACAAATAAGTTACGAGCTGTCAAGTTTTGTTTGGTCATCGAGAATAAGGGGGCTGATTTAGGACGTTACTCCCCAATAAATAACTCTTCAACTAGGTACTCAAAATGCATGTTAATTATACGCCATTTAGGTGTCGCATCTTAACATGTCGCATCTTAACATGTCGCATTTTAACGTTTAATAAATGTAATGACATTTATTAAACGTTAAAATACATTATTAACATTGAGTTATTTCAAACACCTCTATGCGAAGTGCAAAAGGTAAATTTCAAATTAACCCATTAAAATACTCTATCGGTAGTAAATCAAAACCCAAGAGTTACTCTCAACTTCATTACAAGACATCTTAAACTTTAAATATTCGAATACGGATACTCCTGGATACTCACACTGCCAGTTTCAACAAACAGGCAATAATAATTATACTAATTAAACGTGATAAGGAGGTCCATTCAACAGCTGTAAAAAGTGCCTACATGAATACCTTCTGGGAAAGCTCGTTTTCGTGCCTAGACAAGCTTTGAGTTTACGAGTTTACTCATTTTAAATTATAAAAGTGCCTAGTTCGATTGATCGGACAATTATGTCAAACCACGTGGCCACATCTGTCATATTCTTCGAACCACTATTTCGTTCGAACTTTTGCCTCAATTGTACCATTACACTCGTGTGAAACCAGGGCGAATTGCTAGTTTCTGCCTAGTAGCACAAATCATAACAAAGTAAAATGTACCCTTAAATCATAGTTTGTATTGCATTCAATGACTTTATCAATAGTCCAGCTAATTACACACATCACTGGCCTTACAAATGATTAATGATACAAGATAAATTGTTACTAATTCATGCATAATTTCGGAAACGTTAATAGTCCGTAAAATTTAAAAATCATTGAAAGCAGTTCAAATTGTTTTTAAAACCAAAATGAAGTCTTTTTTTGTAGAAAGTTCGGAAAGATGTGTCAAGTGCACGAAAGGAGCCTTCGAGGCGCACTTTAAATCCTTTCACCAGACTGGTTCGAAAGAAAGACCCGGAAGAAATATTTGCAGAACATACAAACATTTTTCCCATAGCGGGAATTGAACCCGCGCCTTTTGCGTCTCGGCCGAGCATTCACCCGCCACGCCACCGAGGTCGTCAATATAATAGATAGAGAAAAAATGACTATCTATCCATTTAAGGTATTTTCCCTCCGTGTGGCATAACCTTATGACGCTCTGGTTATAACATTAAAAGTTCTAAACTCGTTTAACAATTAAAGAAATGTAAGGTTGCATTGTAAGTGAAAACCTATACCGACGTGTGCCGGCCAACTTCTAAATGGAATTCAGAGTTTGGAGTTTAAACTTGTTTGCAAGTTTTCTGGTCTAGAAAGAGTAAGAATTAGACAGAAGGATTCTACAGTTACTCGTACATGCTTAGAAGGCTTTTTGCAAAAGAAATACTGAAGTTTTTTTTTAATGTATATAAACTTGTAGTTAAATAAATTAATTATTCGCTTCGGTAATTTTTTATTTCGATTTTTTACTGTAGAAAATTATGAACGATCTGTAAGTAATTTTTTGTGTGAGTACATACTGCCATTCATCCGTTACCTCTCGTGACAATTACCTAAATAAAAAACGTATTAAGAACGTCTTTTATCGACGTCAATTTTTGCCTGTGCGTTACGCTAGCAAGCATCGAACATAACAACACCTACATTATTTCCTAAACGTTATTAATTTTAGTCCCTATTTTTTACCCGACTGTGAAAAAGAAGGAAATGTGTTTGAGGTGTATACCTGTATGTATGTATATGGGTATGTTTGTATGTATGTACATCCTTTTGGCTGAAGCTGTAGTCCAACAAACAGCTAGACGGATTTTGACAAATGGCGGCAAATGGCAACATGGCGGCTGTAAGAAGCCATTTTCAAATTATTATTTTGGCTTCCTCTGTAGCCGAAACGGCTGGACGGATTTTGACAAATCAGGTGCTGCTGGTTTCGTATAGATAACGAGAGTGTCATAGGTAAAGTTTATGATACTTTTTTAGACGTTAAAAGTCCAATAAGGCAGCTTAAAGGAGCCATTTTCAATTAACTTAAGATGTTTCATAACTAAAAACGTAGAATGAAATGGTACAAATTTATCATCATCATCATCATGTGTTACAAAATCAAATATGTCAGACTACTATACTTCGTTTGTTCATGCTATCACCATAGTTTGCTCTTCTTACTCCAATTTACAATACGACTTATACCAAACGTAAATCTTTTCTGTGAAATTGTATTTTTAACGAACATTTGTTATCCAGTTTTCGATCAGTCGATGAACTATAAAACAACTTTTGTAATATTCGAATCTCGATTCCGAAATTGGATAATATAAAATAACTAAACTCTTCTAGAAACTTATTGAATAGGTTTATTTATCAGATTTTGATGTAAAACTTGTTGGACATTTCTTTTTTTATGCTAGAAACTTGCGTAGAATGTTTAGTTAAATAATATATTATTAAACAACATTTATTAACAGAAAAAAACTTACAACTAATACAAATATTATTTACAAAATACAAAAGAAACCGTCGGCTATCTAAAGGCCGTTGCAAACGGTCTATAGATAGCACACCTGATCCAGCTCATCAGACGATGGAAGCGTGCCCGAGACGCTGGCCACTTTGAATGGCCAATACTGATCCGTTGAGCCAAATAAGAACCAGCTCTTGGATTGCGCATCGCTTCGACCAGACGCCCTGAAATAATTTTGAGAATGGTGGGCTCCCGTGCCCCACAGACCTAGGGTCTCGGCCCCAAAAGGCTCAAATATATAAGCTCCGTCAAGGTTTGCATATCTTACTTATATTATAAAATTGAAAAGTCTTAGTTTGCTTGAAATTACCGGCGTAAGTTTGTAACGATGTTTAGATGTTTGTGCCTCAATCACGCCTAAACAGCTGAACGGATCTGAACGAAACTTGGAATATACATAGTACATGTACTGGATTAACATATAGGCTATTTTTTATCCGGGTACCACGCGAGCGAAGCCGCGGGCGGCAGCTATTTATTATAATTATAATAGATCTTCTCAACAAATAGCTAGTAATAGATCGAACGGCACCCAGACAAGCGAAACAAGATAAACACTTTTCGTCCTCTTTCTCATAGGTAGTTATATAATTTATCGTATCAGAAAATAGCCCTAAAGGCCAAATCAATAAGTGAAATATCGTAAATTTTACACATCAAGTCTCATTAGTACTAAATTCCCGCCATAAAACACAAAGTGGGGGTACTTCCAAAACGAATGCAAAACGAGAACATTCACACAGTTCATAGAAAAACAGTTACGTCATTCTGTACATAGTACCCAGTTACGTCTTCATTGATGCATGTGAATTTAATTAACTCTGTTTTTTTATTAAGTCTGTTAACGAAATTATTCGCATCCATGATTGTATCTGTGGTTGTTGTGACGTTCTTGATTGATCGTTGAAGTTAAGCAACGTTGTGCGTGGTCACAATTTAGATGAGTGACCGCAAGTGGCATCACGAACTGAGCGCTTCCGTGCTTCGGAGGGCACGTTAAATTGTCGGTCCTGACTTTTAAGTCGTCAAGCCATGACGGAGGCCTTAGGTGGCCTAAATACACGGAGTATTTGGCCACTAGCTCATACGAACTTACTTTCTGTGATTTATTAATAACAATGTCGAAAATTATAAATGCAAATATTTATTTCCTAAACACTTATGACAAGAAATTTATTGATATAGTTTTTCCTGTGTTAATTTTCACTGTGTTACAGGAATTTCCCAAATGTGTAACATACATACTGTCTCTTTAATTATAGGAAGATGATGAGATAATAAGAATACAATACTTGATGTACACTGGGATTACGTGTGGGTATCAGAAATTACGAGTATCGTGATATCACATCTAGACCAGGAATGCATAACATGATCATGATGGTAACGTACTCGTAAAAGTGAGCCTACTCTTTTATAGCAGCTGTGACGTTGGCGTTGTCGCAAACACGAATTGGGATCTCTCATTAGAAGATATTACGCTTGCTAATGACTCCTTCCATTAGAAACCGGTATTTCAGCGTAGGTTCGGATCTATTTTTCAACATTCTTATTTCTGTATTTATGTGGAACTGGTGGTCCTAGCGCATTGTTCCGCATAATTCAATTTTCCTTGAATAAAAATGATGGCTTACGTTCTTTCCCAGTATATAATTAATTTTCAACCTGTGACTTGAAGTTTTTTGAAATGAAGACTACCGACTTTCCCACACTAGTGGTTTAGTGGTAGCGGCCCGCCTTTCGATCCATAGTTCGGGTTCAAATCCTACAGTAAACATAAAATTTTTTATTCGATGTTTACTGTCACCGTTTAAGAGGACTTTTTTTTAAGAGTACTGGTATAATAGAGCAGATAATTTTTTCGAACCGAAAAATCTATTGTGGCACGACCAGGTTTGAACCTGCAACCTTAGGATCAAAAAGCGGGGGTGCCATCACTAGACCACCATTGCTCTCATATTATAAAACGAGGTACCTAAATCACGATTTAGTAGAAGGAGTTAGGGAGGTAGGTACCTACAGCAAAACATTTGAGTCTTTTCAAACCGCTCATTCAAAAAGGAATCTCATAACGATTCTAAAATACTGCTAGGGAACCGACGGAAGACAGTTTTCCTAACAAGATCTCTCAGGTCATTAACCTTTGCCCAGTCTGCTGGCTAAACCAGTAGTTTATATTCAGAGACCCTTTCATCCCAGAAAAATGCTTTCAGTAATCGAGTTATGTAAATTATTAAAATAACTTCTGTTAAGCAAAAGTTTGTTTTACTAAATCATCATAATTTTTTCTGATAAGATGCTACTAGTAGGCAGAACTCCGTAGATTTATAGAACGACTTATTTTGGTAGCTTTTCATGGTCCGTGTTGCCAGCTCATAGATTTTGAAACGGCCTTGGGGGGCGGGTGAGTTAGGCTGAGACACGATAGGTGCGTGTTTGATTCCCGTTGCAGAAGAAAGGTTTCTTCCAAGTCTGAGTTTTTTGGTACCATGGTACTCGTGGTTTCTCATAAACACGATAGGAATCTTAGTTATCTTAGTTATTTATTTGCAGACGAAATCATTATAATCACCGACGACCAATGACAGCCACGCACCACAGCGATGTTCTTCCAACAACGCGTTTCGATCTGCGCACTTATAGCTATAATATATAAACTAGTATTTTCGCTTGCGGGCGCGAGCTGCACGCAGCTCGCGAGGGACGTAATCGCTGCTGTTGAAAAAAAAAAAAAAAAAAAAAAACTGTCACTTTCGGCATTTGCATCGCGCCATCCTCTATGACATTTGTTCGAGCACCCCTTACTTGTCGCTTTTAGTTTTCGAGATATCGTCGGTTAAAGTTTGTATGGCGGCCATCTTGTTTTCCGCCATTTTAAATTTTTTTCACCGCACATCGAATTCGACCAGGGTGCATGTCCACATTCCGCAAACAGGAGAGATCTTGGTCTTGTCGTTTCGTCTGGCAGTAGGTGAGGTCCCTGATGAGGAGCAGTTTTCGAAGATTTCGGATTTTTCCCAAATTGGAATTGACTCCCTGAACACTTCCCCCATACATCGTTTTGACCCATCTCGACTCCTTCTGGGAGAACAATGATGTCAGTGAGTCAGTAGATCAGTGGGTTTGCAGCTATATATAGTATAACTAGTATTTTCGCTTGCGGGCGCGAGCTGCACGCAGCTCGCGAGGGACGTAATCGCTGCTGTTGAAAAAAAAAAAAAAAAAAAACCGACACCTTTGGCATTTGCATCGCGCCATCCTCTATGACATTTGTTCGAGCACACCTTACCTATCTATTATAGTTATCGAGATATCGTCGGTCAAAGTTTGTATGGCGGCCATCTTGTTTTCCACCATTTTGAATTTTTTTCACCGCACATCGAATTCGACCAGGGTGCATGTCCACATTCCGCAAGCAGGAGAGATCTTGGTCTTGTCGTTTCGTCTGGCAGTAGGTGAGGTCCCTGATGAGGAGCAGTTTTCGAAGATTTCGGATTTTTCCCAAATTGGAATTGACTCCCTGAACACTTCCCCCGTACATCATTTTGACCCATCTCGACTCCTTCTGGGAGAACAATGATGTCAGTCAGTGAGTGAGTGGGTTTGCAGCTATATATAGTATAACTAGTATTTTCGCTTGCGGGCGCGAGCTGCACGCAGCTCGCGAGGGACGTAATCGCTGCTGTTGAAAAAAAAAAAAAAAAAAAAAACTGTCACCTTTGGCATTTGCATCGCACCATCCTCTATAACATTTGTTCGAGCACACCTTACCAATCTATTATAGTTATCGAGATATCGTCGGTCAAAGTTTGTATGGCGGCCATCTTGTTTTCCGCCATTTTGAATTTTTTTCACCGCACATCGGATTCGACCAGGGTGCATGTCCACATTCCGCAAGCAGGGTGGGTGTCGGTCTTTTAGTTTCGTCTGGCAGTAGGTGAGGTCCCTGATGAGGAGCAGTTTTCGAAGATTTCGGATTTTTCCCATACTCGAATTGAGACCCTGAACACTTCCCCCATACATCATTTTGACCCATCTCTACTCCTTCTGGGAGAACAATGATGTCAGTCAGTGAGTGGGTTTGCAGCTTTATATAGTATAACTAGTATTTTCGCTTGCGGGCGCGAGCTGCACGCAGCTCGCGAGGGACGTAATCGCTGCTGTTGAAAAAAAAAAAAAAAAAAAACCGACACCTTTGGCATTTGCATCGCGCCATCCTCTATGACATTTGTTCGAGCACACCTTACCTATCTATTATAGTTATCGAGATATCGTCGGTCAAAGTTTGTATGGCGGCCATCTTGTTTTCCGCCATTTTGAATTTTTTTCACCGCACACCGAATTCGACCAGGGTGCATGTCCACATTCCGCAAGCAGGAGAGATCTTGGTCTTGTCGTTTCGTCTGGCAGTAGGTGAGGTCCCTGATGAGGAGCAGTTTTCGAAGATTTCGGATTTTTCCCAAATTGGAATTGACTCCCTGAACACTTCCCCCATACATCATTTTGACCCATCTCTACTCCTTCTGGGAGAACAATGATGTCAGTCAGTGAGTGAGTGGGTTTGCAGCTATATATAGTATAACTAGTATTTTCGCTTGCGGGCGCGAGCTGCACGCAGCTCGCGAGGGACGTAATCGCTGCTGTTGAAAAAAAAAAAAAAAAAAAAAAAAACTGTCACCTTCGGCATTTGCATCGCGCCATCCTCTATGACATTTGTTCGAGCACTCCATGCCTATCGCTTATAGTTATCGAGATATCGTCGGTCAAAGTTTGTATGGCGGCCATCTTGTTTTCCGCCATTTTGAATTTTTTTCACCGCACATCGGATTCGACCAGGGTGCATGTCCACATTCCGCAAGCAGGAGAGATCTTGGTCTTGTCGTTTCGTCTGGCAGTAGGTGAGGTCCCTGATGAGGAGCAGTTTTCGAAGATTTCGGATTTTTCCCAAATTGGAATTGACTCCCTGAACACTTCCCCCATACATCATTTTGACCCATCTCGACTCCTTCTGGGAGAACAATGATGTCAGTCAGTGAGTGAGTGGGTTTGCAGCTATATATAGTATAACTAGTATTTTCGCTTGCGGGCGCGAGCTGCACGCAGCTCGCGAGGGACGTAATCGCTGCTGTTGAAAAAAAAAAAAAAAAAAAAAACTGTCACCTTTGGCATTTGCATCGCACCATCCTCTATAACATTTGTTCGAGCACACCTTACCAATCTATTATAGTTATCGAGATATCGTCGGTCAAAGTTTGTATGGCGGCCATCTTGTTTTCCGCCATTTTGAATTTTTTTCACCGCACATCGGATTCGACCAGGGTGCATGTCCACATTCCGCAAGCAGGGTGGGTGTCGGTCTTTTAGTTTCGTCTGGCAGTAGGTGAGGTCCCTGATGAGGAGCAGTTTTCGAAGATTTCGGATTTTTCCCATACTCGAATTGAGACCCTGAACACTTCCCCCATACATCATTTTGACCCATCTCTACTCCTTCTGGGAGAACAATGATGTCAGTCAGTGAGTGGGTTTGCAGCTTTATATAGTATAACTAGTATTTTCGCTTGCGGGCGCGAGCTGCACGCAGCTCGCGAGGGACGTAATCGCTGCTGTTGAAAAAAAAAAAAAAAAAAAACCGACACCTTTGGCATTTGCATCGCGCCATCCTCTATGACATTTGTTCGAGCACACCTTACCTATCTATTATAGTTATCGAGATATCGTCGGTCAAAGTTTGTATGGCGGCCATCTTGTTTTCCGCCATTTTGAATTTTTTTCACTGCACACCGAATTCGACCAGGGTGCATGTCCACATTCCGCAAGCAGGAGAGATCTTGGTCTTGTCGTTTCGTCTGGCAGTAGGTGAGGTCCCTGATGAGGAGCAGTTTTCGAAGATTTCGGATTTTTCCCAAATTGGAATTGACTCCCTGAACACTTCCCCCATACATCATTTTGACCCATCTCTACTCCTTCTGGGAGAACAATGATGTCAGTCAGTGAGTGAGTGGGTTTGCAGCTATATATAGTATAACTAGTATTTTCGCTTGCGGGCGCGAGCTGCACGCAGCTCGCGAGGGACGTAATCGCTGCTGTTGAAAAAAAAAAAAAAAAAAAAAAAAACTGTCACCTTCGGCATTTGCATCGCGCCATCCTCTATGACATTTGTTCGAGCACTCCATGCCTATCGCTTATAGTTATCGAGATATCGTCGGTCAAAGTTTGTATGGCGGCCATCTTGTTTTCCGCCATTTTGAATTTTTTTCACCGCACATCGGATTCGACCAGGGTGCATGTCCACATTCCGCAAGCAGGAGAGATCTTGGTCTTGTCGTTTCGTCTGGCAGTAGGTGAGGTCCCTGATGAGGAGCAGTTTTCGAAGATTTCGGATTTTTCCCAAATTGGAATTGACTCCCTGAACACTTCCCCCATACATCATTTTGACCCATCTCCACTCCTTCTGGGAGAACAATGATGTCAGTCAGTGAGTGAGTGAGTGAGTGGGTTTGCAGCTATATATAGTATAACTAGTCTTTCGCTTGCGGGCGCGAGCTGCACGCAGCTCGCGAGGGACGTAATCGCTGCTGTTGTAAAAAAAAAAAAAAAAAAAACTGTCACTTTTGGCATTTGCATCGCGCCATCCTCTATGACATTTGTTCGAGCACTCCATGCCTATCGCTTATAGTTATCGAGATATCGTCGGTCAAAGTTTGTATGGCGGCCATCTTGTTTTCCGCCATTTTGAATTTTTTTCACCGCACATCGGATTCGACCAGGGTGCATGTCCACATTCCGCAAGCAGGAGAGATCTTGGTCTTGTCGTTTCGTCTGGCAGTAGGTGAGGTCCCTGATGAGGAGCAGTTTTCGAAGATTTCGGATTTTTCCCAAATTGGAATTGACTCCCTGAACACTTCCCCCATACATCATTTTGACCCATCTCCACTCCTTCTGGGAGAACAATGATGTCAGTCAGTGAGTGAGTGAGTGAGTGGGTTTGCAGCTATATATAGTATAACTAGTCTTTCGCTTGCGGGCGCGAGCTGCACGCAGCTCGCGAGGGACGTAATCGCTGCTGTTGTAAAAAAAAAAAAAAAAAAAACTGTCACTTTTGGCATTTGCATCGCGCCATCCTCTATGACATTTGTTCGAGCACTCCATGCCTATCGCTTATAGTTTTCGAGATATCGTCGGTCAAAGTTTGTATGGCGGCCATCTTTTTTTCCGCCATTTTGAATTTTTTTCACTGCACATCGGATTCGACCAGGGTGCATGTCCACATTCCGCAAGCAGGGTGGGTGTCGGTCTTTTAGTTTCGCCTGGCAGTAGGTGAGGTCCCTGATGAGGAGCAGTTTTCGAAGATTTCGGATTTTTCCCAAATTGGAATTGACTCCCTGAACACTTCCCCCGTACATCATTTTGACCCATCTCGACTCCTTCTGGGAGAACAATGATGTCAGTCAGTGAGTGGGTTTGCAGCTTTATATAGTATAAAATAATAACTAGTATTTTCGCTTGCGGGCGCGAGCTGCACGCAGCTCGCGAGGGACGTAATCGCTGCTGTTGAAAAAAAAAAAAAAAAAAAAACAACTGTCACCTTTGGCATTTGCATCGCGCCATCCTCTATGACATTTGTTCGAGCACACCTTACCTATCTATTATAGTTATCGAGATATCGTCGGTCAAAGTTTGTATGGCGGCCATCTTGTTTTCCGCCATTTTGAATTTTTTTCACCGCACATCGAATTCGACCAGGGTGCACGTCCACATTCCGCAAACAGGAGAGATCTTGGTCTTGTCGTTTCGTCTGGCAGTAGGTGAGGTCCCTGATGAGGAGCAGTTTTCGAAGATTTCGGATTTTTCCCAAATTGGAATTGACTCCCTGAACACTTCCCCCATACATCATTTTAACCCATCTCCACTCCTTCTGGGAGAACAATGATGTCAGTGAGTCAGTGGGTTTGCAGCTATATATAGTATAACTAGTATTTTCGCTTGCGGGCGCGAGCTGCACGCAGCTCGCGAGGGACGTAATCGCTGCTGTTGAAAAAAAAAAAAAAAAAAAAAAACTGTCACTTTCGGCATTTGCATCGCGCCATCCTCTACGACATTTGTTCGAGCACCCCTTACTTATCGCTTTTAGTTTTCGAGATATCGTCGGTCAAAGTTTGTATGGCGGCCATCTTGTTTTCCGCCATTTTGAATTTTTTTCACCGCACATCGAATTCGCCCAGGGTGCACGTCCACATTCCGCAAGCAGGGTGGGTGTCGGTCTTTTAGTTTCGTCTGGCAGTAGGTGAGGTCCCTGATGAGGAGCAGTTTTCGAAGATTTCGGATTTTTTCCAAATTGGAATTGACATCCTGAACACTTCCCCCATACATTATTTATACCCATCTCTGCTCCATCCGCCAGAACAATTCTGTCAGTGAGTGGGTTTGCAGCTTTATATAGTATAACTAGTATTTTGCTTGCGGGCGCGGGCTGCAAGCAGCCCGCGAGGCGATCGTTTCTTGGAGGTCGCGTGGGGGCGCGGGCTGCAAGCAGCCCGCGAGGATATCGTTTCTTAGAGGGCGCGTGGGGGCGCGGGCTGCAAGCAGCCCGCGAGCAAATGGTTTCTGGAGAAAAAAAAAAAAAAAAAAACATTCGGCATCAGCGACCCTCAAAACCCTCGGAACCAAAATTTCAGCCCAATCGGACAAACCGTTTCGGAGATACAAGCAAGGGGGGGTGAAAATTGGAGGGAGGGGGGGGATTTTTTTATTTAACTTTACTCGCCATCCTATTCTCTATACGAATCCACTTGAAAAAAATCCCATTTCACGAGTCATTTCGGAGAACCGATAGAGGGGGGGGGTCAAAGGGGGGTCGAAAGGGGGGGAGTAAAAAAAGTTGTATTCATTCGAGCACCCTCTATCCGAATCTACAAAAAAAACATGCCCTCGTCGAGAAGAATCGGGACACCGAACGTGGGGGGGGCGAGGGGGGAGGAAAATGGGGGTTTTCGGACTTTTCCCATACTCACAGGAACTCATCGAACATTTCCCCCATACATCATCATCATCCATCTCCACTCCTTCTGGGAGAACAATTCTGTCAGTGAGTGAGTCAGTGGTAATCGAGCTGTATATAGTAGAACTAGTCTTCAGTGAGTGAGTGGGTTTGCAGCTATATATAGTATAATAATAATAATAAATATTTGTGGACCTTTCACACAGCGCCATCTAGCCCCAAACTAAGCAAAGCTTGTACTATGGGAACCAGATGACTGATAGAATACTTATATACTTTTTTTTTGTAAATACATACTTCATAATACTAAACACCCAGACCTGGAAGAAATATTTGAAGAACATACAAACGTTTCTCCCGTAGCGGGGACCGAACCCGCGCCTTTTGAGTCTCAGCCGAGAACTCGCCCGCCGCGCCACAGAAGTCGTCGTATACTTTGGACTTGAGACGCCCCGTGGGCTATGTAATGCGCAGTACAAATCGGAACTCAGCTGGTGATCTCGTAAATTTTTAACACAGTAAAAGCACATGAACTTGTGAGACTTGGAAACAAAATTTAGATGGAATGTTTTTGGTGGGACTTTTTTATATTATGATGTACTGGTGATCAAGTGGTGGGAGGCCAGGTCGTGGGTTTGATCGAATTAATTACCCTCGAATACTCAAACGCGACTCAGAGTTGAGCACGTCTCAAGCCACGGTTTTTTGACAGTTTTTGATGAAAATCACAGCAAGGAAGAATACCACAGTAATGATGTTATTTTGCAAAAAAAAAAATGGCGCTCTTGGTAAAGCCGGGACCGACAATTTAACGTGCCCTCTGAAGCACGGAAGCGCTCAGCTCGCAATGCCACTTGCGGTCACCCATCCTAATTGTGACCACGCTCAACGTTGCTTAACTTCAACGATTAATCGAGAACGTCTAAGCAAGCTACGCCACGAGCGCTTTTGTTAGGTAATACAAAAATTTGGATTAAATTTTGTATCGCCCGTTCGTTATAAGAAGCGTACACTACGCCCACCACGCTACCAGGGTCTTCAAGCAACAAGCTTTAATTGGCAAGGTAGTAAAGTATGTTTTCAGTTAACCATTACCGAAACAAACTACTATTTAGCTTCAGACAAACGCTAGTGTACTCGTCTGCCACCCACGTCCGACCGCGTATCCTACTTTCAAACCATGTCAATTGCTGTGCAAAAAACTCAGTCTGTTGCCAAGATCTTTATTTTACGTTGTTTTATGTAATGTTTGGGTGATTTTACAAAGCTTTGCAGAAATGTTAACTGTGTACTGGCGAAACTAAAATGTTTTAATTGTAGATCAGCTGTAGTTGACCTCGCCTTCCGATCTTCGTGGGTTCAAACCCGGTCGTGTACCAATGGAGTTTTCTGTGTGAAATATTTATGTGCGCTATACCAGTACTTTCAAATGGTGAAGGAAAATATCGTGAGGAAACCCGCGGCTTAGTCAACTCCGCACGTATTGACTATGTCTTTCCTGTGGTCAAGGCCGACTAAGCTGAGAAGATGGAATAGGTGCTGGGCAAGCCTACTCCATCTTAATTCATCTCGGGCAGTGAAGGTAAAAGTTGCCTCCTGACGCTTTATTACATACGCTATATAGATGGCCTTACCCCCAAATACTCAAAAGCGACTCAGTGTTGAGCACGTCTCAACTCACGGTTTTTTGACAGTTTCTGATGAAATTCTGTCAAAAAATCGTTATTTGAAACTCGCTTAACTTTGAGATGCGTTTGAGTATTCGGGGGTAAGAATATTAGTAGGATAAGCTTTGGATAAAAATAACTTGTTCAGACATACCACGGCGTAATCCCAGAACTGAGTACCTGAAAAATAAGCAAGCTTTAGTAAAGGTGCATAAACATGAATTAAGCTTAGGTATAACTTTAAGTTATTTAATTCATAAATTCAGTGAGTGCTTAGCCGGCGAGCTAAACCGCTTGACCTAATTTGAGCTAAAATGTGCTTAACTTTGTGTAGCAAATCTTAGTATGTAGCGTTCTACTATATTATTCTATTCAATACAGCACTACCAAGGTACCGGTAGTGTCATAAGGAGTTTTTTCTTTCCACACTACCGCAGCTAGGGGCAAAGAGAATTGGGAGAATCGGGAGAAATATTTGTATGTTCTGCAAATATTTATTCCGGGTCTGGGTGTTGTAGTATTATATGTATGTATTTACAAAAAAGGTACCTATATAAGTATTATATCAGCCATCTGGTGACCATAGTACAAGCTTTGCTTATTTTGGAGCTTGATGGCTCTGTGTGTTCACAAATATTATTATTATTATTTATTAATTTATTACCTTAGTTACACAAGCTGCACTACTGGTAGTTTTGTAAGGTAGTGTCGTAGGGAATTCCATAATTCATTTCCTAACAGTTTTACCTGTTGCAAGTGTTTTAGTACGTATAACAAAAAAAAGCCAACGAAAAAGTTTTTTTTTTTATGGAAAACTGGATTCTGAATGAGTTAGAATATCAAACAAAACCTTATAAGTCAGACCAGACCCGATGTTTACCTTGCTTTTTGGGGTGTAATTTCCTGAAATTGAAACTTTTCCCCTTCCCAAAAAACAATGCATTAACTACTTATAAAACTTCGAGGGTATAATTTTGTAGCTAACTTTTCACAATTTGCAGCACAATAGCTACCCCTGAATTAAGCTCTTATCCGGAACAAAGCTCAAATCCAATTAAGCATGATTTACATGTAAAAAGAAACTTCTTAACCCTACAGTCACCCGCTTTCTTTTAACCGGAGACCGCTAATAATGGCCATAAAACGTAAATTTTAGCTTCCACAGCTTAACTCGCGTGGTATCTAGACAAAATTAAGTAGTTTTGTTTTTTACCATAGTAGAATTCCTATAGGATGCCCTGTACAATTACGTCTAGACCAATTTTGAATCGAATTGAAAGGCGTTACGGATTTCGGGTGTATAATAAATAGACAGAGTAAGACCGCGCAAAATATAAAAATCAAATAATGGTAATTACAAGAAAACTACAAAATAAATCATAAAACTGGTATTAACGAATAAAGAAATATTTTAACCTAGCTATCAAAGTAAAAATCATTTGAAAATACGGATTCCTAAAATCTGTTCAAAACATGCAACAAACATGGATTTTTAGAGATATTTTTTTTCTCTTATCGTGTTTTCACTTTGAGTATCCAAAAAAAAGGTTAAAATTTCAATATTTTTTTTGAATAAACACGTTTTATATACGCTTGCTCGCGTTACGTTGAACAGATGTAAATGCAACGTAGATTTAATACGTGTCCAAGTGTGATTCCCGTGATTTTATGTAATAAAAACATTATGACTTTGGCTTTGACATTAACTAACGAGAGAGTTCTTCATCGATTTTGGTAAATATCTTACTTATATTATAAAATTGAAAAGCTTTAGTTTGCTTGACATTACCGGCGTAAAGTTCAAAACGCAACGATAGCGCGTGCTAACTTTACCTGTGTTGCCATCTAGTAATCCATAATCCGCTATTTCACGAATTCACAGACTACTAGGGATGCTCACGAATTGCATCAAATTTGGGCAATGTCAGAATACGGTGAAAGTTGTTAAAGAAACCCGATCTTCAGCACAATAGTGACCACTTCCCATAGGTTTGCGAATAATTGGGGGCAAGTGTGCTCGTGCCTAAGTCCTCTTTTGCTGAGCCAGAGTTGTCGAGCTCTGCTTTGAGATGTTACTCTCACAGAAAATTGTGTCAAAGATCTATGAAACCATTTTCTGTAGCAATCCTACTAATATTATAAATGCGTAAGTTTATGAGGATGTGACGATGTTTTTGTGCCTCAATCACGCCGTAACGGCTGAAGGGATTTGAATGACTCTTGGAAAATACATGGGCGGAAGCTATTAAATTATACCGACGACCTCGGTGGCATAGCGGGCGATTGCTCGGCTGAGATGCAAGAGGCGCGGGATCGATTCCCGCTACGGGAGAAATGTTTGTATGTTCTGCAAATATTTCTTCCGGGTCTGGGTGTCTTTATTATGCATTTACAAAAAAAAAGTATATAGGTATATTAAATCAGACATGGAATGCCAGAATGAATCAGCCAGCTTGTACCATGGAAACCAGTTCCATGGTACAAGCTTTGCCTAGTTTGGGGCTAGATGGCGCTGTGGAAAATGTCCACAATTATTTATTTATTTTTTTAAAGCTCTATCTTTATTAACAAATTTATATTTATTTATATAAAGAAAGAAGTATGTCAGGACCGTAGCAAATGGCGATCCGTGATCTCTGCCTACCCCTATGGGAAACAGGCGTGATTTTATGTATGTATGTAAATTATATTAGATTAGAATTACTGCCCTTCCCAAAATACCTTCTTTGTCCTCAAAGTCACCAATTTGTCCTCCTTCTTTGTCTAATTTGTCCTCAAATTCAGTATAGGTAGATTCCCAATCTGAGGACCTCTACTTGCAAAGTCCAAGACCGGTGACAGGAGTACTCATTATTATTCGCGGACATAACAATCCCGTAGAGCCTGTTCGGGTCTCACTGATCCACTTCTGTCACATGCCGTTTTTACACAGCTATGTAACGTTCATTTCCCGCTGCGGGATAAATGTATGTTCTATATATATCTCCCGGGTCTGGGTGTTGTATTATTATGTATTAAAAGTGTGTACTCGTATTTACAAAAAAAATATATAAGTATTCTATCAGCTATCTGGTTCCCATATTAAAAGCTTTGCTTAGTTTGGGACTATGTGAAATGTCCATAAATATTTATTTATTTATTTATCTAATTTTGTGTATTTATCACACCTTATTGAGAGCACTGGTGGTTTAGTTGTGTACATCGCCTTCCGATCCTCAGGTCGTGGGTTAAAATTCGGTCGTGCACCAATGGATATAGCGTAATCAAACGGTGAAAGAAAACACCGTGAAGAAACCGGCGTGTCATCATCATCATCATCTTCCTGCCCTTATCCCACTCTATGTGGGGTCGGCACAGCATGACCCCTGGATCATGCTGTAAGGGTTTTGGCTAAGGTGTTTTATGACCGGCCGCCTGCCTGACGTCAACCCTCCTTGGGAATAATTGTTTATTGTATCTCATCATGTTGGAGAGGATACTATCCCTTAGTCGACTTTTACGATATGCTCGGGGAGAGACTAGACGCATTGTATGTTTTTCCTTGCCCAGTTCAGCAGAGAAGTAAAAATTATCTATTTAATTAAAAAAAGTCTTAATTTATATCATATAATATTTGTTTAGTCTATCGAGTAGTATATTATCTATAATATAAAAATGAATCGCAAAATGTGTTGGTAAGCGCATAACTCAACAACGCCTGGACCAATTTGGCCAAATCTTTTTTTAAAATGTTCGTTGAAGTTCAAGGATGGTTTTTACGGCGAGAAAAATTAGAATTATTGCTGGAAAAACCTATATGTTTATCCCCGAGCGAAGCCGGGGCGAGTCGCTAGTAGTGGTATAAACCTGAACCAAGGTTACTAGAAATGTGAACTTAATTTCACGTTCACTTCGGTCTGAGCTAGTTCCGAAGTTCAAGTGGGACACGCTCACATTTACGATGAGCTGGAGGGCTTCACGAAACCTCTTGTACATGAAATTGTGAATTGAATGTTATTTCACAAGTGACAAATATTTACAGAGTTAGCGATAAATGCAACAGGTGGGAAAAACTTCTCATAGACACGTGTAACTCAACCATGATCTTTTTAATGTTAGTGCCCGAAAATGGTTTAAAATTACGTTGTTTTCCTTCTCTCTTTGTTATTTGCTTTGTGTATCTACATTACTGACTACAACTAATAATTAGTCGTGTCACTAGTTCTTTCCAACCAGTGTGGTAAAAGGATTTTAAGTGCACCTCAAAGGCCACGATCGTGCACTTTCTAGGTTCTATGAAATTTACTCACGATGTTCTCTTTCACCGTTTGAGAGTTCAAACAGAAAAATCCATTAGTGCACGGCCGGATTTGAAGCCGGATACTGACTTGCCTGCTCAGCATTAGCACTGAGAAAACGCTAGGTATATCTACGGTAGAATAGAGTAAAATAAAATAGATAAAATAAACTTTTCGACACCCCGAACATGGCGTTACAAGAAAAAAAAGTTTCTAGGTAGACAAATCCTTTCTATAGCAACGGCGAACCCATTAGTGTCGTACTTTTTGCTCAATTAGAGAGAAATAGCTCTTTCTATTCTAGGAAGAAAAGAAACTCCCGATGCTCATGCTAAGCAGGTTAGACAGCCATACCCCCGAATACTCAAACGCGACTCAGAGTTGAGCATGTCTCAAGTCACGGTTTTTTGTCAGTTTTTGATGAAAATCTGTCAAAAACTCGTCACTTGGTACGTGCTCAAATCTGAGATGCGTTTGAGTATTCGGGGGTAAGTCTTAGAAGCATGAAACTTGGAGAGCACGTTCCTCTTAATGGTGTAGGGGTGCTGGGAGAAAGTATTTTCCAAAACTCAACTCCTAGAGGACACAGAGGAAATATGAAGTTTGTAGAAAAAACTTGCTTTTTCTAATTTGTCGGCGGAGGAAAACATTATGAGGAAACCGGCACGTCGTAATTAGAAAGTTGACAAACAATAAAATATAATGCCGGGATTGCACGAAAGCAGTCTAATTTGTTGCGCATTTTAATTCTTTCACTACACTGGTTTTGGAAGAGCTAGTAGTACAACTTTATAATGCCTTTGCTTCTAAAAATACATGGAAAAATATAATAAAGTAGGATATCGCGTGTATACACGTCATTAAGAGATGCTAGAAGAAAAAGAACTCGTTCTCACCGCACATACATCATTCCATGACTACGTACGTATGTAAGAGGAAATTAATTATGGGTTTATTTACGATTTCCTACAAATTTTGAATCTTACTTAGGTAGGCTGGCGCTTACCTCGGACAAAGGATAAGTATAACTATCCAACGAGGTAACGTCGCCAGCCTTTTATGGACCTTAGAATCTTATAAAAAAGAATGACGAAGACCCTAAGGCGGAACACTTGTAGGTATTATTATTTCGTTGACCTCATAAAATTAAATAAGACATGCAAAAAAGTAGATTCGGGTCGTCGCTCAAGTCACAAGGGACAAACCTAAGGAAACTTTTTCCTTCCCGCTTAAACTTCAAAAAATATGTTTCCTCATCTAAGAAAAACAGAAAAACTATACATTTTAACTACTTGGGTATTCTCTGGGACTGTGGAGTGTGACCAAATCGGGATCGGAATGCAAATAAGGAAGTTCAAATCTTTGCAACTGACCTTCTTCTACAGCTGTGGTGGTCGAAAATAAATGAGTTTCGACTTTCCAAAATAAAATTGGCTATTTGTTAGATGCCGCGTTTGAAATACCTACTATGGTCTGGTTTTACCATTTAAACTGAACGGCGTTTAGCTTCTAAACTAGACTCGGGTTAGAAGTTGGAGTCGCTTCTAACAGTTTTCATACAATTCGACAGCTCTTTTCAGATCACTGAATTTTTCTTTTATCTTTTTACCCTATTACTAAGCCTCCACCGTCCGTCCGTCCGTCCATTTGTCAGCGGTCTGTCTCATGAACCTTAATAGGTAGAGAGTTGAAATTTTCAGAGTATGTTATTTCTATTGCCGCTGTAACAGCAAATAGCAAACGTAAAATCTTATATTATAAGAATCTTTGTCCTGACTGACTGACTGACTGACTGACTGACAGACAACGCACAGCCCAAACCGCTGGACGTAGAGACTTGAAATTTTCAGTGTAGGTAAACCTTGGTACGTAGGGGTGTACTAAGAAGGGATTTTTCAAAATTCAACCTCTAAAGGGGTGAAAAGGGATGAAAACCTGGAATCAATTTTTGGTCTAAAACTGCACATAACCTATATCAAATTAAAGAGCCA